>OX352772.1:376609102-376852574 GCA_947095535.1 Poecilobothrus nobilitatus
ATAATGTACTTATAATATAACTATTCTAATCCTTAACTTTAAAAAAATCTTTTTCGGAAAGTGAATTAGGTAATTTAACTTTGCTAAACTGACTTTTTATTATAATATTTTACTTTTATCTAGGTATATATACAGATTTTGAATTATGTACATACATATATGTATATAATGCACGGATATGAGTTAGTTTGCCCAAAAAATGGATATAAAAGAAAAGTACATATGTTATCGCGAAAATTAATGTCTAACACCTTAATCTTTTTTTACTGAAATTATACGTGACTATTTACTCAAATATCTTAGTTTTTATGAACATACTTAGGCGCTTATACTATATTTTATTATAGTTGACCAAAATATTTTGTAAATCTAAATTTAGAGCTCACAATAACTAATGTTGAAAATTTTGTCAATCCATTAATAATATATAAGAAGAATTTTAAAAAGAAAAGTTTGAAATACTTCCTGTTCTCAAAAAAATTTGGTCATGGTTATGATGAAATTTTATCACTAATCACAAAAATTATGTTGTCTTTAAGTTCATGGTCAAAAAATGCGAAATATTTATTTTTAAATAATAAATAAATACATACTTTATTTTACTTTACTTTACTTAAAAGATAAGAAATAAATAATTAAATAACCAAAATTAGAATCATTATATTTCTTTTTAATAAAAAATTTTAAATAATATTTTGAATAAAAAAACAAAAACATGTACATAAAATTAATTGTGATAATAATTTATAATACGTTTAAAAAAATATTTTTGTATATTTTAATTAATTTAATTCATGTTTTATTATCATACGAAATTAAATTGTCTTATGACGTCAAAAAATATAAAAAAAAATTAATAATATACGAAAAATTTAAAATAAAAATTACCAAAAAATTATCATATTTCGGAACATACATAAGAGAATTTAGTGAAATTTGTTACAAAAATTATTAACACGCGTTTGTAATGTGACTCAAGTAATTATAATTAAAATATACTTGTTATCAAAAACACTTTTTGATACTTAATGTTAAATACGTAAGTAATGTTTTAAGGAAATTTCTGGATTGGAAATTACTTTTTTTATACATATTCAAAATTCTAATATTAGGTATTAAATATTAGATTTATAACCTTTAGAAAAAGAAGTATACCTTAAAATTAATTTTTTGGTATGTGTTACAATAAATTGTTGCTTTTTAACTTTAATCGCTTTTTGTCTCTGATCTGGCACAAAACCTATTTGCTACCTATATACCTATTTTTTTTTTTTTGTTTTAGAATTTGAAATTTGAAATTTTATATATTTTCATTTTTTTTTAGTTTTATTAAAACGTAAAACTAAACTTAAACTTACAACAATGATTTTGTTATCATTGAAATTTAATTTAAAATATGTACTTATAGAATGCATATATGCATTATTCTGAATTGAATTAATACAAATTGCGAAAAAGAATAAGAATTGATTTGTGAGAGTTGATGTACCTAATTTAACGGTCGAAAAGATAAATAAGAGATTATTTATCAGTTTAAGTATTTGATTTTATTTGACTTGGAGGATTTTATATGAGTTATAGCACAATTACACCAAATTTTGCATGCGTATACTTTGGAAAATTTATTTGAAAATTAAGATTTTATTTTCAATAGTAAGTTTCGATTTGCGATAAATTAGTATTAGAGGCTATAACAATTTGATTAATTTATTACATTTTTCTATTGTCTAATCGATAAGAGATCTAGAAAAGAAGTTTCGTATCTGTCACCATCGTCTAGATTTAAATTTATGTTAGAAAGTAATGAAGGTTTCCTATATCTTCTTAAAAAAAAAATCACTTACTTTTATGAAATTTCAAAAATATTGGTTTTGATATAAGTATTATTATTTACATATATATGTATATATAATAATATGAAAATTATTTAATATAATAATTTATACAAAATTTAATATTTACTTTTTAGGTTATTTACTATAATAATATTTCTTTTTTATTTAATCTCTAATATATTCTTCTTAATGGGTATTTTATCTTTAACTTTACTATTAAAAAAGTCAAAAGTGTTAATAAACAGTCATGTATACTCAAAGAACTTATTTCCACGAATACTCAGGACATGAATTAATCAATTTATAAAATAAAATTGAATCAGAAATTCTATAAAATATTGTTTATTGCCATTTAAAAATCGTAAATTTCTATAAAAAATGCTTTGCTCGAAATAAATTAATCGCTTACTGTCAGCCGGACTGGGGTCTTGCGCTATAACAAAAACTTTTAAAATATCAAAAAATTATGCATATAATGAGGAGGAATATCTTGTTCTTAATATATTTTTATTAAAAAAATTAAGGAAAATAAAAATCCTAAGAATAACTATTTGATGAGTGAAACGAGCCACCTCTCCTTATCAAACAATAAGTTATACAACCTTTAGCACTCATGTATACTGTCTGGTCAATAAAGAAGTTGAGTTAGGGAATGAAAATTGATTTCAAATTCGCAGGCATATTGTGAACAAAAATTTTACTCGTATAATATTCATTTTGAATCAAATGAAACAAATAAAATATTTATAAATAAAAATTAAAACTATATTTAACTATACATAATACATATGATTAAAATTATTATTTGATTATAATTAAACTTTACATTTTTAAAATAACTTTTTATTATATTGAGAGAAAAATAATTAAATTTAAATTCCTAAGAGCTAATTAAAAACAAAAATAATCATAAAATTTCAAATATAAAACATTAAAATATTTAAATTATATTTAGGTGCATAAAAGCATTATACGTCATATTATGACCGCTTTTATAATATATGTATATACATACATCTTTAATTTTTTGCTAAAAAGAACTATAATTTAAAATAAAAGTATTTCCATTCTGAACAAAAATATTTAATAAGTTATTAAATGGGAAATTAATTATAGTTAATTCTTTAAAATATACAAAATATTTTCAAGTATAGGTAATTTCGATATTCAACATATGTATATGTATATATAAATTCAAAAAAACTTTTTTTTACTTTATATAAACTACATTAATTTGTTTAATTCATTTTGGATACATTTTATATTTTATTCTAATATAGTCTTAGCTAGTACATAATTTATAATGAAATACTGAAAACATCAAAAACAAAATTATTATGAATTCATTTTCATTAACGTGACCCTATAAACATGTCAAAAATTATTATATAATCTTTTGTTTTTTTTTTTCTAGATTTTTGGTTCTTTTTTTTTTTTTAAAGTATAGCAATAAAATGTAGTGTCATTAGAGATGAAATCATCATATACAAATAGGCTTTCAGTTTAATTTCTATTTGTTTTAAACCTATTATATTGCCCTTAAAAAAATTTACTACAGGTATAAATTTGATCAATTAATCGCCCACCCGTTCTAAGCAATCATCAATTTTCGACATTTATTGCGAGACTGCTAATATGTTATATTGTCAACTAATGTCAAGCTAATATTCAGAAAAAAAAAAAAATTTTGTTATTTTATTTTTTTTTTGTTTTTATATTTTTGTTATAAGTTTTCCTTCATTTTCCATTCATGCCAAATGTTTAAGTTGTATACACATTTAACATACAAGAAAAATTTACCAAAAAAAATTAACAAAATCTCGATGCTTTTACCTTATGAGATGAGGCAGAAGATACTTAACATGCTCTAACGTAATTCTGATCTCTTCGATTTGTTAGGAATTTCAATTTTTAAGTTAATATTAATTTTTTTTTTTTTTTTTTTTCAAATCTTGTTAAATCCATCGAAGATGTTTCTATTTAGATTCATTTTGGTGTCATGTTCTTTTGAATAATTTGTCTCGTTGTTACTTTGATAGATTAGTGTTCTCTGATTTTTCTCAATTTAAAACAAAAAAAAAAAAAAAACAAATAATTCAACAAAAAAAAAAAAAAAAAAGTAAAGACGTGAAGAAAATTTTTAAAAGGAATATTGTTTTGGAAAATTATTTTCTATATAGAAAGAAAAGTGCCTTATATTAAAATCTTATGTTAAAAGTTTCAATATAAAAATTTATTTTCAAATTAAATGTTCGACCGCACGCATTTTTAAATTTTGAATTGTTGATGTTATATGTTTTTTTTTTTTATTTTTAAATTAAAAATATAAATACAAAAAATATTATATTTAAAAAAAAAAACTATGAAATAAAAATTTTGAACATTTTCTTGATATTTTAAATAAGAAAATCGGGAAGTTTATTTTAATAATGCTTTTTATTTTATTTTTTTTTTTTTTTAATTTTATTATCTTAATAATTTCAATAAAATAAGCTTTAATATAGAAATTGTTAATATTAAAAAAAATTTTTTTGTAATCAACATACATATATGTATTATAAAAATATTTTAAGAAAATAAAAAGTTTTATACAAGATCAAAGGCAATTTGATAAAAAAAATTTGTGTTAATCATTTTTTGTATTTTTTATTTTTTTTAAATAAATATAAGTTTAAGTGCATTTAATGGAGGTATAACAAATTTTATCGAATAAATTAAAAATAAAAAAGATTCTTTTCATTCAATTTGCTTATATTTTAATATATATCGAGGACTGTTTAAAAAAATTTAGTCACAAAAGTTTTAACGGAAAAATAGAGTAGATACATAATCAAACGATAAAAAGAAAACATAAGATCCAGTTATCTAACATATAGATATCGTCGACTTAAATGATAAATTAATAAGATTTAGCAAAATCCTATTGTAATAATTTCATTTTAAAGATTAGGGCTTTATGGCATCCAAAATATTTATGTATATGTAAGATAGTGTTATTAAGTTAAATTTAGACTCTCACAAGTATCTAGAAATATAACCATACTTTTAAATCAGTAACATATTATAAAATTTTATCCATATAACAGCGAAATACATACAACGTTTTATACATATGTATATATAAGGGGTTATTGATTGAACTATAAACGAAGAAAAGTTTACTTATTAATAAATTATGTATAGATTTAGAATTACAATCAAAAGTATAGAATCTATTTTAAGTGCTGAGTGCCGATTGAGTAGCTGATCAATAGTGCCAGAACAACCATAAAGAAAAACAATATAATGTGAAAAATTGCATAAATTGCAAAATGGTATAAAGAAAAGAAGTGGAAAAATAGAAATTTAGAAAACAAATATTTTTTGCAAATTATTGAATCCATTAACTAGAAAATTCTCACAAGAAAATTAGAGGTATATTTATTTTTAACATTTTAATCTTCTTTTAAAGTTGTACGTTTATAAGTATGTATAACAATTAAATTTAATTAGAATTTAACTTAAGCTTTCCCTATTTTCTTTAATAAACAATTAATTGATTTTTACTTTGTGGATTATTTTTTAGAATTAAAATAATTATTTTATAGATATAACAATAATAAAATATATTATATGAACTTAAGAAACAGAAACGATTTAATATCATTAACATTTCCACATACATACATGTATAAATTAAAAAGAATTAATTAAATTATTATACACAAATATACATTTTAATGAACAATATAATAATATACAATACATATAGACATAACAAATGAATAAAATTTTATACACTATGGAAAAAAATTGACAAATTCATTTTTAGATAGTTAATATTCAAAAATGAAATTCTGAAGAGTGATGAATAATGAAGCAACTTTTCCAATTTGGTTTTGGATTAAACAGCTACGTTGAAACTCATTTTTATAATAAATAACGTAAGGGAAGTCATAAAATTAGATCTATAATTTTGTAGCCCGTAATTCCTAACGGTATATCTTTACCAGTGAAAATTTTTTTCACATTTTTTGAATTAATAATTATATTAAAATATATAGGTATATTCAATTTTGTAGTTTAAAAACCTTTTTGAATACATTTTTGTTAACACTTTAATTCGTAGTTTAAATTACAACTAAAATGCAACTAATTCAATTTTTTATCTAACAATAAAGTGAAATTAATTTAAAATTCTTTATATCAAATTTTTAAATAAATTCAAATATATATATATCAGTTGTCCCAACACAACCTATATTTTATTTAATGTTTACTGGTAGTACAAAAATATAACATATAGACTCATAAGCCTAACTGTTGAAAGTACAATTTTATCAAAAATTATGTTAAACAAAATTGTATTTAAAAATTTAAAAGCGTTTTGTTCAAGAGTGTTTATAAACGTACATATATGGTTACATATACATATATTATAATATCAGATAATATGTAAATTTAAATAAGTGTACCAGGGCAAAATTACAAAATATTTAAAAAAAAAATGTTTAGTTCTAACGTTACTTTGAATAAAGCAATGTTGTGACATCATAGAGACAACATTAAAGGAATTGCCTTAAGCGATCTTTACTTACAAGAGGATTTATGGTAAATGCATTTTTTTTCAAATTCCGAATAAAATCAGAAAAAATTTTTTTTATCAAGTTCTATTTTTGGATTTACAAAAAATACAAAAATACTTTTGCCTTAATATGTAATGAATAAAATGAAATGAATTAAATATTATATATGCGACCATGTAATTTTATTCTGATGGTAGGAAATATAAAAATAAGATTAATCATAAGAACTGTTCCACTTTTGACTTTTGTTTTTAAATTGTGTGCATAAAATTATCTAAACAATTCCTTTTTGGAAGTCATGTGTAATGAAATATTTTAAAGTTAAATAAAGGTTGACCTGTTTTGGCTCCATAGAAACCTAAAGAAATATTATTAAACGTATATCTATACTATATTCAATTTTTTCATCGTATGATAATTGAAGTGTAGCCATATACAGGATATCTAAATAATTGTATTATATCTGCAATGAATTTTCAAATTTTCGATTTTGAGTGATTGTTTTTGATCAAGTGCCAAATTTATTATAAAAATAAATCCCAAATTTAATAAAAATAAATCCCAAAAAATAAATACAAATTTTAACTTAAGCTTTTCAATCGGATGCAGAACTTTAATATGGACGAGGCTACATTTTGTAATTTATAAAAAGCAAGCAAAAAATGGAATATTAAGCCTAATAAACTTATATTTGAGGAACAAATTTTACAAATAAAATCGTACACAATCCCACAGCTGTAAAATTAAATGGGATATATATATATACCTCAAAATGTCAAGAAGACATTAGATGTCTAAGCTAAGGTGGAAAGAGTACGTCAAAAAGAAAAAAATTTAATTAGAATCGAAATATAGATATAAATGTATTGGGGTATTGGTTTTTAGATTACCAATTGAATATAAAATTTTTTATATAACCAAATAATGAAGCCTATTTTGTTGTACGGCATACAGCTATGCGGTTGTGCCAAACAAACAAATTTTCAGAGCTTTCAAATTTTCCAAAAGAAAATTTAATGTAACATAGTTAGTGCTCCTTGGAACGTATAAAATTACGATTTACATAGGAATCTAGAAATGCCTACTGTAAGCGAAGAAATAAAAAAATATGCACTACAACATAAGGCTCGCTTAGAAGAGCAAATAAATGGGGAAGCTTCAAAACTGCTACATTTCGAAAATACCAATAAGGTAAAACGAAGTAGGCCACTAGATTTAGATTGATTCCCTATCCTTACTCAAAGAAAAACAAATCGAATGCAAAAATGCTCACCAACAAAACAATCGCAAAATTTAATCGCCAATTAAAATTTAAATTTAAGATCAATGGAATAATTTATTAATCATTTCAAATTAATGATTCTCAAATAACATCATCATGCTAAGTGTATGCATATATGTATGGTATGTAAGAAGATTTTGAATAACGTACATTATCATATTATGTAGTATATGTAAATATGAAATTAAAATTTTTTGGTCAGTTATTTCAGCAGTGACATGTAAAACTTTTATTATAATAATATTCAAGAAAGTTTAGAAATAAATTTTTTTTTTGCTAAATACAAAATAGTTTTAAATTTATTAAAAAAAAATATTAAATTTTTATTTGTATTGAAAGTACAGCTAGTACTATAATAGTAAAACATTTAGAGATATCAGCGTTTTCATTGAGTCTATGGCCTACATATAATCCAATAAAATATAATTTGTTAGTTTTTTTATTTTCAATTAAATACTTTTTTAATGAAGTTATTTTTAATTTTGCAATAAAAATAATATTAGCACAAAATATTTTTAATACCCATATTCAATAATCTGTAAATTCTTGATATTTTTCTATAATTATTTATAAATATGTTTTAAAAGCAAATCGTTATAAATGTATAAGAAGATATGGAAATCGTTTCGCAATAAATACGTATTAGTGGAAAGTGAAATACAAATTATTAATTACTTATAGCAAAAAAAAATAATTTGACCAATAGTCGCGTAAACCTTCACGTGTATTAATACAATACAAACACTGAGAAACATAATAATAAACCGAGAAAGATTAATTTAAATACAAAGTACAATATATTGTACATTATTTTAATAGAATAAAATAGAATAACAATATAACAATCGGTAGCTATTTCCGTTTGAGAAGTTTTAATTACCCCTAAAAACTCTTTATTTTTTTTTTGTCTAAGGGGATTCAAATTTTTCGAAACAACTCTTTAAAAGATAAACTCTTTATAAAGTATATTTTCATTAGACGTTATTTCATAAAGCCTTGTATAACTTAAGAGTTATGTTATAGATATCAATGTTTTTATAAATATTTTATTCATAGTTAATGGATTATATTATAGAACAAAACATAAAATAAATAAATAAATATACTCTTTTGAGATAATAATAAAATAAATAAATAAAAAAATTGGATCCGAATTTGGGCGAAAATTTTGTACATGTAACATTCGCTTTTCCGAGTTCAGAAGGGAACAAATTCTTGCAAACATTTATTGTGTTTTAACTGTCCAATTTTGACGTTTTATATTAAAAAAACTGGAAAGTTAGCACGTGCGTACAATTTTTTTACCATGAAATGATTACCTCGAAGTTTTGTTTCAATAAAATATCAAAAATATTTTGATACTTTACGAAAATACGCATAGCTATATATTTTGCAAACCTTATACAGGCGCATTTGCTACAGTTGAAAGTTCGGACAAAATGAATTCAGTTTGGGCCTTTATCAATATGTACTTCAAAATAAACAATTTTCGACAATTTTTAAAATAGCTTAAATATTTATATAAAAACTTAAAATTGACACTTTTTAATTTCCTCATTTTCTTATTCTGTACGTCTTACAACCAATCAATAATTTATTTACGCATAAGCTTAGAAAAATTATGTTTAACTAAATTGTGGTTTAACAGTCGTTTTTAAAAAATCGATATTTTTTATTATAGTATACATAGTACATATAGTAGAAATTCGATAATGTGAACACGGTATTTTGTGAACACCGGTTAACGTGAACAATTTTATTTTTTACATTAAAACGTGAACACGTTAAAAAAAATATCGCGATAACCTGAACAAATTTTTTTTTATTATTAAAACGTTTTATTTTTTACTCTAAAACGTGAACATGTTAAAAAAAATACCTCGATAACCTGAACAAATTTTTTTTTATTATTATTTTTCTAATATTTGTTAATGTTTTTAATTTCTAATTCGGGAAACTACCGAATTGCATTATTTATCATATGCACATACGTATTTATAATTCAGTTCAGTTAAATTTTTCATCTCAATTGACAATTTCTGTTCATGCTGAGTAAAGACATAAATATCGATAGTTTTTTTTAAATAAATCACTACATTGGTAGTATTACTTTAAAATGTGTTAAAAAAAAACCAAACTTTTTGACATTAAAAGAAAAGAAAGAAGTAATTGAACATTTTACGCAAAGGAATAACTGTGACCAGTTTAGCACACAAATACAATATGGTTGACAATTTGCGCTATAAATAATAAAAAAGCAAACATTTTAAAATTGGTAAATAATACATTTTCTGGACCTGGAAAAAGGAAAACGCTTAAGAGTATCTAAGCTGCCTAAAATGGAAAAAGCTTTATACCGTTGGTTTTTTCAGCAGCGTAATAAAAATTATCCGATTGACGTATTAACGATAACAGAAAAAGCCAAAATCTTGCATTTGAAAATAAAAGAAACTAACAGCAATTTCAATGCAAGTGATGGATGGTTACAAAGGTTTAAAGTGCGGTATGATTTGCGACTTATTAAAATAACGGAAGAGAAACTTTCTAAGCAACCTGAGCTGGTTGATCCTTTTAAGAGAAAGCTCCAAAATGAAATTAATATGTTAAGTTTGTGTAACGATCAAAATATTAGATGAAGTTGAAATAAAAATATTTTTATTTTTTAAGTTTTTAATTTGTTTGTATGGGTACATTATATTATTTAATTAGTAGGTACATGCGGTTTTTTGTTTTTAATATGAATATTACAGTTTGACCCGTATGTAAACTTTAATTTTAACGATCGCAAACATGAACTCTCTTGATTTTTAATAGTTCACGTTATTGAATTTCTACTGTAGTTTTAAAATTTTGAGATTTAGTAAAACCTTCAGCATAAATATTTCAAAATAAAGGTTATTTACGTGTTGTTTTCAGCTAAATTTAAAATATTTGATACCAATTACCATTCATGCAAATTCGAAATATTAAGAAATTATACATTAAGTATCAAAAATTACTCACCACATAGTCTTGCGATGTAGGTCTTAAGTGTAAATTATCCATATTGTCTGTTATTGTACGTGCTGGAGCAGATTCCTTTTAATTAAATTACTTAGCTTTAATTACAATCTATCTTTTAATTTTAGATATTTACTAACCTGTAATAAATCTTCTAAATTTTCAATATATTCTATAGCATTTCTTAAAATTTCCACTTTTGGTAATCTTTGATTAGGATTTGAACTAGTACGACGTTTAAGAACTTCAAATGCTTCGTTCACCTAAAATTTATTAGACTTTAAATACAGAGTACAAACGAATGAAGTCAATAATTTCGTTTTGCTCAAAATATATAAAAAGACAGAAAAATGGATTAAAGATTATTTGTTTGAAATTTCTGATTTAAAATTTTCGATTTTATAATTATAATAAATAGTGCATTATACAGTGAATTTGCAATTTTTTCAATATTTTGTGGGTCAGACATTTGTCACACACAGAGAAAATATAAAAATTATAGAAAACACAATTGGTCAAAAAATTTAATTAGAATAAAAAATATGTTTTCTTCTATATATAATGTATATTAATACTATAAATTTAAATTCAATTATGATATTTTTGTTCATTTTATTAAGAGAAGATAATAAAAAATTTGTAGCAATCATTAAAGCTTAAATATAATATTATGTTGTATGCCCAGGCGTGCGCGCGAATTATCATAAATCTTTTTTACAATTTTTGTTATTTTATTATTGCAATAAATTTTTGTTTTAATAAAAGGTTAATAAGTGTTAGATCATTAAAGTGTTTTCAATAATTAAATTTATATAATTTAGTAGTAACAAAAATAATAAAAAAAAAATCTTTAAAAATAAAATAGAATTAAAATTTTATTTAAACTATTAAAAAAATTTTCGACGTCAAATTGGAAAATTTCAAAATGTTACAAAATTAAATATATGAATTAAAATAATTCAAACAAATGGATAAAACAAAAAAACATCTTATAACCTCTAATACAATTTTCTTCTAAAAATTTAAATAAAATTTAGGTTTTTATTAATACCTTTCTCAATCTACGTCTTTCACGTAATGTTGCTGCTTTACGACGATCTACGGCGACACTTTTTTTCTTACATGCTTTGCATGCCCATGTTAAACATGGTCGGCTAGATTGACTTGCACTACAACCTAAAGGTGCAAAAACATGCTCTTCAGATGAACTTAAACTGTTATCATCAAAATCTAATATAACAGGCGAAGACGATGATGATGTTTTATTATTAATTAATTTATTTGATCCATGATCATAGTTTGAAATTTCATATTTTTTATAAAATGATATCTGATGTTTGTGATGCTGTGTTCTTTGTTGTATTTGTAAGTCTATTTCAGTTTTGAAGGATTTATCTAAAGTTGTATTCACTAAATCACGATTATAATATTTTGTCATAATTTCTATTTTTATAAAATAATGAGTCACAAATTTTATTTTTCTTAGTTTTATATAATATTTTACAATTTATTAACGTATAATAATATATGTATGTATATCAGTTTATTTATTTAAAATCATAATTTTATTATTCTAAAACTCATTCCGATTCCGACGCACCGATTTTATTTTATACGAAAATTAGAATGAAGCTAATCAAATCGCAGCAATTTTATATCTGATTTTAAGATTTTCTTTTTTTATCTCACGAGCCCTCAAACCATTTAATATTTTTGTTAAAATATTAAAAAATATTCACAATTGTACATAATAACTTCTGTTTATATTTTTGACATGGAATAAAATAAAAAACATAAAATGAAAAATAAAATGTCACACTTCTTAGCTCCTATTTGTGAATTGTGATCACAAATTATGCTCTAAAATTTTGGGGCATCTCTTTAACCAAATACAAAGTATTGAAATATTTATTTATATATATATATAGATACATATTTAATGTACGTAGACATTTGAATTTATAAGAGAGCAGCAATGGTGATCGCAACACGTCTTGTGATTTCTAAATTTCTATTTTTAGACTATTATAGAACATAAAAGAAAGATTTTCAAAAAGAAACTATTAAAGATTTATATAAAGGAGATTAGTATATAATATTAGGGAGGACCTTTTTTAAGGCACTCCCAAAAATAAATAATAATTTAATAAAAAAAATTAATATTCAAACCAAAATTGAAGGAAATATTTTAGAACAATATTATGTAGTTGAAACTTAAAGCAATGTAATTTGAGTTTCTAAAATACATACATATGTACATATATCGTTTTTGCATACAAATGACAGAAAATAATTAGGTAATATAAAATACATTTTGTTTCCAATCTTATTAAGTCTTGAGAGATTTTATAAACAAAAATTAATTTTGTTGTTATATATTTAATAATGTTATAATAATGATACAGTTTATAATCTGTTCATTTAAAATAAATAACAAATTAATAAAAAAACTGGATAATAATTTCCTATATACAAATATCTAAATATCTATATTTTATACATAACTGTCTAGATGGAACAATGGGAAAACTAATGACTTCTTATTCGAAAAATCATAGATGTGAACCAGATTCAGCTACAATTGTCCTTAGCTTTAAATTAATAAAGCAAAAAATAAATTGAAGCTTACACATGTATATCAATAATAGTAAAATATAAGCACAACACTCAAATATGTAAAAACCCAAAAGGTATACAAAAAACGAAAAAAAATATAAAAATATCAGAATAGAATTAATTGTGCTGAATAATATAAGAAAATTTTCATATACGATAAGGTGTGTATCTTACATAATAATTGGTTAAAGTTACAAAGTCACATCACATATAGTAACTCATTCTTGAGAGTAATTCTATTATTTAAAATCCCAACATGTTACCATTTTTCTAGATTTTCTTGTTCTACTATGTGTATAATATATCAGTACAAACAGTAATATATCAGTAGTATCAGTAATATATCAAACAAAAAATTGTTTTACATATAATAAAAATATAAGAAAAAATAGACCTTCCGACAATTACAAAATAATGTTTTTACTATCTCAAATGATTTTTCCAATTATTGGGTTTTTCTTTATAAATGATTAATTTTACCGTTAACTCTAGGTACTACATCACATCACACGCGGGAATGGCTTAGACGAAAATTTTGAGGAAACTTTCATATCTGTAATATGAGGCATTGTGGAGATACAGCTTTTTAAAATGCTCAAAAATTTGTCTGTTATAGTCTGTGTTTTTGGTTGTTTCTCTTGTCAAGGACATACGAGGATTTTCAAAGTCTAAAAGACGATATTTTCTATAAGACATTTTTTAGTAATAATGTATGTGTCGACAAGGATAGATTGTTGAGATAGTTTTTGTTCAAATCTGTAATTTGCTGCACTTTCTTTACTTGAATTTATGATTTTATTAAAATTTTAAATAATTTCATTTATAATGACATTTTATTAAATGCAAATTAAAATGCATTTTATTTAGAATAGACTCAAAATACAAAAATATTTAATTAAATTTAAAATTAAAATAAAATATTTCGTGCCGTGTCATACTCACACAGGCCAGAAGCCCACAATGGGGACATGTCCCACCATGGTGGGCTATAACATCATAATGCAATTAAATTGAAAACGCTTTTCGTTATTTTTTTTTAAAGAATTTTAATTTTTTAAATTTAAAACTAAATTAGGAACTTTTTCTGAAACAAAAAAGGTAAATGCAATATTATT
Source organism: Poecilobothrus nobilitatus (assembly GCA_947095535.1). Taxonomy (NCBI): domain Eukaryota; kingdom Metazoa; phylum Arthropoda; class Insecta; order Diptera; family Dolichopodidae; genus Poecilobothrus; species Poecilobothrus nobilitatus. The sequence goes on from OX352772.1 coordinate 376,623,516, forward strand.
TTACATGTTAGTTAGTTAGTTAACTTTTAAAAAGTTAGCAAAAACCTTTAAAGACATTTGTTACAAAACATTGTCACATAATCGCATTGTTTGTTAAATGCGATTTTTTTCAGATGCTTTACAAACAAAAATTTTATATTATATGTAAAATATAAATGTATTGAGTTGTCATAAGGTCCATGGAAAGAAAATTTATAGGTATTATAGTCCATGAGCTTTAATGCCTTGGATCTTATTTTTATATATTTTATTCTTATTAAGTAATAATAAATGTGTTCTTTTATTTTTTTTTTGTTTATTATTTTGTTTATATTTTTTTTAAATATTAAATAAACTGGAATATTATTTTGATATTGACATCAGTGTGGTGTATCAAGGCATTTCTGTACACTTAAATTCTCTTCAATTTCAGAATCTGGCATATACACATATGGTACATATTATGGAAAAAGAGTAGAACCTGGATTTTGTAATTGACTATAAAATTCGAATATTTTCAACGGGTACATTTATTTTCCGGTCAGCCCCGATTTCGCGCCGCTTGGACACCGTCGCGTAACCAAAGCCCAGAAGTCCAAAATAAGCCTTAACTTATGGAAAATAAATACATATCATATTATCACTACACCTTTTTCTAGAAATTTATGGTATTATGACCCAATATTTTGTGGCATTATGACTAGCTTGCACTGGTTCAAAACACCATAACTTTTATATGAATTTTGGTGGGTCATAATCCCACTAAAATTTCTTGTGGGTTTATCTCCCACCATGTTGTGTTATGGGCTTATGACCTTATTATGACCATTATGGGTTTATGTCCTGTGGGGCTATGACACGGCACCAAAATATTTAGCATAAAATATTGGTTAAGTATTATTATTAATAATATTAATATATATTATCATAGACATATAACATATACATAGTTAGTAAATCGTAGTTACATATTTTATTTTTGGAAAATATTTCTTTTGGTAGTTAAAATTTAATGTTGAAAATACTTAAGTAGTTTTAATTGTTAGTTCTTTTTTTAAAATGTTTAGTTATAACAATAATATTAGTTTTTAAATGGGTTTTAAGTGTTTTATTGTTGGTTGTGGAAGGACGAAATCCAAAATCTTGAAGCAAAGTTCATTGAATTTCCGAAAAAGGAAAAACTTTCATTTGCAATTTTCATTTTTTGGATTAAAAAAATTAAAAAATTCTTTTTATGCTAAAACCAAAAATATGCTAAATCAAAAAAAAATCTTATTTTATTGCTATAGTAGTATTTTACACCAATTTTAAAAATAAAAAGTACCTACTTTATTAACTTATTTTTAATTTTGAAATTATTTTTGGTTTTTTGTAAATGTTTTTGTCCTTTCATTTTTAATTTTAAAATTGTTATTTAATTTAAAAAATAAATTAAAAAATGTAGCTGTACCTTTAATTTTTTCTTTGAAGTTTTGTTTTTATCTTAAGTTTAATAAAAAATATTAAAAACTTAGAATACGTACCTACCTACTCCTTTTCTTTGAAAAGATTCATTTAAAGCAGGTTTTTACTCCTTCTCATTTTAATAAAACGATAAACTGCTCCGAATTACATTGGACAACACAACAACATTCAACGTACATATAAAATTTTTCTCATCTTTCACCACTTTTTAACAACACCTCATTGGATGCTCTAATCTTTTTAGTTTTTGAGATATGATAAAATGCTTTTGGGTAGAATGGTTATAAATTATTTCCCCAATATTGGAAAATTAAATATTTTATTATAATGTACATATCTACATTTAAATTTAAATTATTGACTATATTAAAAATTTGATACAGCTAATATAAGCCAAGACTATATTGAACATTTTGTACATAAATAAATAGCTGTCAAATACATATTATACAACAACATAACATACATATGTACATATATCATATTAAAATAAGTAAATACATATATTCCTTTTCTCTTCTTTATCTTTTTTAATATTTATGTTGTTCAAAAGCATTAAAATTTTAAAACGAGGAAAAATACAGTTGCCTTTGTCAACTCTTAGATACCCGTACGAACCGTTAGTATGTTCATAGTCTGTCACTCTGCGTATAATATTACTTTTTTAATTTTTTAGTATGTTAAAATAATGTGGCTGAAATTTATAATTTCTAGAACTATGGTATATTCAAACTTTATGTTTGTACATTCTTCAAAAGCAGATTCTAACCTTCCACATAACGATTATCAATCCAAAACTTTTCCAAATATGCTATAGTACCATTTAACACTAAGCGGCAAATGTATAATAATTTATACTATACATATACATATATTATATATCATTCATTTATCAGTGACAATTGACATATACGATATACAAATAAACATGCACTTCAAGCAACCGTTATATTTTTTATATATTTAATTTTTTTTGTACTACGCATCATCCTCAACAATTTCAAATTATCGAGTAAAAAAAATGGAAAAAAATCGTTAAAAAAATTTGTTAGAAAAATTTAGAAAAATGAATTCACACTTTCGTCAATTTTAACTTTTTAAGGTAACCCTATATTATTAAGGAAAGTTGTTAATAGAAATAAAAACATAGTGTTGTAGCTTTAATTTTTGTATATTACTTCAAAAAATTTGAACAGGTGCTCAAGTTACAGGTGTTTAAAAATAAGGAATTTTTTAGTTTTTGACCTCATACAGCTCTGAAACGGGGGGCAATACAAAATTTTTCGAGATGACTCATACTTATTTTCAAAGACCTAACTTCTCTCGAAATTTCAAGTTTCTAACTTAAACAATTTGGAAGATAGAGTCAACAATTTTGCAAAATTTGAGTTTCGCATAACGATAAATTAAGACACCGTATGGCACAAGTTATATTTATTGTATATATATTTTTAAAACTAATAAAAGCAGTAATCGTTTGACGTTTTCAAATTGAAGATATACCTTATACAATTTGTGTTATAACAATTTAAATACAGAGTTTTTCGAACTTTTTCGGCTACAGCTTCGTAACGGGTGGAGCTACAGAAAAAACGTGTTCCACAAAATTAATATTATTATGGTATCTTTCAGTAGTTAAAATTGAATGGCTCTATTTAAAAAATAATGTGGAGATCTAAAAGTTAGTTCTTCGAGAGCTACCCGAAATTTTGGTCGGATCTCAACCAAAAAAATCAGCTGTCTCCACCACAGGACCGACCGCCACTACACAAAAAGTATAATGTCAAAATTTATAGATCTTTTACATAATAACTTATGTATAACTTCTAATAATTTAACAACATTTTGTTTCATTCTATAACAATAATAAGCAATGAAATCGTAAAAATATATGTGTATTCATTCATTCATATTTCATACATCCATTTACAATTTACATTATTATGTAATGTACATAATTTTTTTTTCATTCAAAAATATAAAAAATAATAACAACTGTAAACAAATACAAAACAAACATAAGATTAATATTGAATCTGTAACAAAAATTTTACCGTTTTAATTTTATGTCATCAACAAAAGAATAATATGCATAGATATAAGTACATATTTATGTATGTATATAAATTTTTAGAGATATACAAAAAAAACAAAAAAGAATTGTTCATATAAATTCATATGCAGTATGTATGTATGAAATCTGGACTTAGAAAAAAAATTAAATAAAAGTTAAAGTTAGTCGGATCAAAAAATATTTTATGGCAAAGTTATTCTCTTTACTTGTGTAACAACTTTTTCTTAATAATTTTTCTGTTACGAAATATTCGTAAAAAACTTAAAAAGTATACTATTAAACTACCACTTGCGGTTGTTCGATTTGCTCCAAAAGCTTATCAATCCGAGATATTTACGTCAAAACCTTAAATATGAAATTTCAAAAAATTCCGTGCAATCGTTTAAGCTCTACACGTACCCACAGGCATACCCACACACGTACCAAAACACACACACACAGACCAGACATCATGCTAAAAAAAATTTTACAGCCTTCTCCACACCGAAGTAGTGCATATTTGCCTAAATCTCGGGTACAAATTTTTAGTATGAAAACAATACCTACCTTATACATTAATGTTAATGTTCATTTCAAGACTCTAGCTTTCTTAGTTTTTGAGTTATCTTGCTGACGGACAGACGGACGGGCGGACAAAGCTTAATAGACTTAGAATTTGATTCTGATCCAATCCATACCTTTGAAGGTATATCTAGCTAGCTTATTTCGAGTCGTTACAAAGGGAGGAGCAATTTTAATATACCCGATCCTTATCATACGGGTATAAAAATTTAACGAAATATTCAAATTAAATAACGTTTAAAAATCAAAACAAGTATGTACATATTAAATTTTTTAATTAATTTAAAACACAATTTTATTTATGTATGTTACATACTGTTGTTTCAATTGACTAAAAAAATTTTAGTCAATTGAACAAACAAACGTGTTTTAAGGTTAATTCTTGCTAAAAATCATACCACCTTTTTTTATTATAAAATGTATTTTGTTTTAAAAAAACATACTTTTACACACTATTAGTCTGTCACAGTTAAAAAATCTCCTGACCTATGTACATACATATAAACATAAACATAAAAATAAAAAATTTTATATGTATGTATGTAAAAATTAAAAAATTATTTAATAAAGAACTTAATAATTCATATGTATGTTTGTATACACATAATATTATTTTTTTATGAGTAAGATACCTATACAAAATTTTTTTGCTAAAAACTAAAGTAACAACGTTGCAATCGGCAACGATGCAATATTCTCTATTGCTTTTTTTTTAACAGCTTTTTATTTTTATACATAATATAACAAAATAATGCATACTTATAAATCCTCTATTAAAAAATATATTAACCACACATTAGCTGTAAATTCTAATCCAAATAATTTTTTTGTTTTCTTTTTAGCACATTTCCAAAAATATTTTGAAAAAATGTGCCTATTAGTTTCACTCTGCACCGTTTAAGATAGAGAAAAAAAAATTTAACCATGGGTAGGTCTCATAAAAAAATTAATTTTGTGGAACAACTTTCTCATGTAGCCTCATCCATCAGGGAACTACAGCCATTCAAATATTGAAAAAGGCATATTTTTAAACGCGTATATTTCATGTTCCTTTTAACATTTTTTCAATCTGAAAACGCCATTCGACAGGAATTTCTACCTTTATAAATCAATATCAAAATTATATATATTTTTTAAATTTAGTATTTAAATTTACCGTTATGTGAAAGCCAAATTTTGCATGATTTTTCTACCTTCATAACTGCGGCACGCTTTTAGATAGGGGCTTGAAATTTTGAGGCAAGAAAGAACTTTTACAATAGTATAAGTTTCCTCAGAAAATGATTTTTGCCACCCCCTGTTTATGAGCTATTAGGACTCTAAATTGAAAATTTGCTATTTTTAGGCACCTGTAACTTAAGCATCTGTACAAATTTTTCTTGGGCAATACATAAAAATTAAAGCTCCAGTAATACATTTTTACGTATGTTAACGGTTTTTCTTAGTTATATAGGGTTACTGACTTACAGTCCCTCAAAATTCCAAAAAAGTCCTATTTTCACATTTTTTCTTATTACATGAAGTTTTCAAATTTTTGTGCAAGTCACAATTCTAAACAGTTTGTATTATGTTTTGAAAATATGCGTTTTTAAAAACCGTTGGTTTTCATTCTGCTTTATTTATAATAGATTATTATACTATTTAAATATTATATATGTATATCCAATATTTAAAATATTGGATATATTTTGTTTAAACAACCAAACAAGTGTGATATAGACCTTGACATATTGATGGAGCCATAGATATAATAAAATATAGAATGGCAGCTTCTCTTTCTCTCTAATGTGTTTCCTATTCAACAATTTTCAGTTTCAAAAATTAACATAAGTATGTTTTTAGTACAATGTAAAGTTAACTGTTTTGATTTTGTAGAATGTATGGATTAAAACTTTAAAAGCATATAGAACAGTTTGTTTTTTCTAATAAATACATCTAACAGTACTTGGAGTAGCAGAAGTAGCAATAAAAGTAATGATAATTAAAAATATAAAAATAAAAGTACCTAGAGATCAGAATAATAAATCAAATAATAAAAAAATAATAGGTAAAAGAAATAATTAAAAAAAATAATTATTCATGATTCAAAATAAATATTGTATCATTTTTACAAGAAAATTGTCGAACAAAATAAATTCAACAAAATATGAAATATTGTACGTTGTATACGGTCATTGCCACCGACGAATATAATATAAGGCCAAATGACGAATATTTAATGCGATATTTTGAACCAGATCATAAAAAGACTGAATTAGAGAATTTTCGAAAAAGTATCCAACTTTATTGTGATGATCATATAGAAATTTACGCTTTATTAATTTTGAAATTAAAATTTTTTGATTTGAAATAAATATTAATTGAATAATATTGAAATTAAATATTTTTGATTTCTGTAAAAAAAAAATATAAAATCAAAAACAGCGTGAACGTTTCTTTTAGAGGGGACATTTCCGGGAGAAACTAAATAAAAATAATGCAAAAACAGCTGTTACTCGAAATCAAAAAGTAGTTTAATTTTTTTTTTTATTTTGCCTATCTAGTTAATATTATATCTATGTATGGAGCACAACAATCAAACGAGTACATGCAACTAAATATCTGGGTTGGAGATTGATGGCAAGTTTTCATGGCAAAATCATGAAGCCAAAATGCTGTCAACAATAAACCCCTTTTGAAAAGATGTAGTAAAATGAAGGAAGCAATTACTGATTTAATATAAGATATAACATTACAATATGGTAGAAACTATTATGGATAGGGCCATCAAAAATCTACATCGTCTTGACTAGAACGTCGACTGTCAACGTCTGCAATAGATCAAGATTTAAACTTCAAGAGCTAATTATAATTGAGAAAACTAAGTTTATAAAATAACAAATAATCTAATTAAAACTAACGAGGTATTGACACGCCACTCCAGTCATCAATTTAGAAGTTCACAAGCCAAAAAGTTAACGTCAAAAGAATAGAGTGATAAACTCTAGTATACGAGTTTTCAATTCCCTACCAGAGGAAATCAAAAGTCAAATTATAGATTAATAAAAAACTATAATTCTAGATAATAGATAACAATTAGCGAGCATTAACTTTTATTCATTATTTTTAATATTTTTTTTTACTTTTTTTTTTTTACTTATTTTCTATATATTTTGTTATATGTATGAATATTTATGTACATATAAAAATAATTGTACAGAAATGTGGATAAATTAAATTGCCACACAACCTATACTTAGTAAATGTGACAATGCTTGAATAAACAAAATAAATAATTAAGTAATACAATACCTCATGGTAATATATAATACTTATATAAAAATGGCATTCTGATTATCTGATTACTCTACAAGCAGTTCTATGGTAACTTGGTAAGATACAATTTTTCTGGTAAATAATTAATTTAACAAAATGAACGATAGGTCTCGCTTTTGGAAAAATATTTGTACATTTACAAAATGCGTACCCCTATCAACTGTCAAACTGTCAAGCAATTTGAAGTTTCGGTCATTTTGTTGTGTTAGTGTTTATTTCCTTTCACATTAATTAAATATGATGTTAAAACTAAAAAAACTTTACTTTTTAACATGAAAATAATGTTAAAAATTATTTAGAAGTAATAAACAGCTTTAAAATTGAAAAAATTAAATTAAATACAACATTATGAACAAAACGGAATTCCAGCGTCGTAGTGGATCTCACAAAATTAGAATAAATATTTTGTGTGCAAGAAACTTAGTTCGTAAAGATTTATTTCGTTTACCAGACCCATTTGCAAAAATATCAGTTGATGGAACTGGTCAGGTGTATACAACAGATCCTTGTAAAGCATCGGTAGATCCAAAATGGAACAACAATTATGATTTATACCTCGGAAGAGGGGATGGTATCACTATTACAGTATGGAATCATCGGAAAATTAGAAAAGGTGGTGGATTTTTGGGTTGTGTTCGAATTCCAGCTAGTACTATTCAAAGGTTAAAAGATGCTGGGTACCAGAGACTAGATTTACGTAAACTCACTTCAACTGATACAGAACCAGTACGGGGGCAAATTATAATTGCTCTAATGTCAAGAGATGGTCCATGTGGTGGTGGCAATCCTTTAGCAGTTGTAGGACCTGGGGGTGATATTCTAGGTCCCTCAGAAGGAGATTCATCAGAGGATAGCTTACCAGATGGTTGGGAGGAGCGCCGAACAGATAATGGTCGAGTGTATTACGTGAATCATGTAACGAAATCTTCACAATGGAATAGACCATTAACAAGTTTTTCCACAGTAATGAATTTCACTAATTCAATATCAAAGGAAACAGAAAACTCTAATCTGGTAAATTCAGTTAGCAGTTCTAATTTGGTTTGTACGAAACCAAGAAGTTCGACTGAATATTCTTTAAATTCAAATAGTCAAACATGTAATTTAACAGATCGATTAAATACAGATAATAAAGACAACGTCGCGACTGCTTCAGCCTCAACTGCCAATAGCAACAAAACGACCAATAATAGACCAATCGAAACAAGTGACAGTGCAAGTCGAATACATGAAATTAATAACATATCAGCAAGAGCTCTAAGTCCTTGCTCTTCTAGCTCATCAAATATTGTTCATACTAATAATGCAAGCCAGTTGAATCAAAACAATGCCGTTAAAAGCAAAATACCTAAAAATAATGCGGCTGTTAGTAATATAGTAGATTCTCCAGCAAGAGGAATAAATTCAGCTGCATCCAATACAAATAATCATCAAAAAACTGTTAGCGAAAGAAATATAGCTACAACATCTTTTGATTCTTCAACCACTGCCAGAGAAAGTAACGATGTCAATGCGATGCAAAATGGATCCTTTGCTAGGAACGGAAATATGCTCATATCAAATTTAAATATGACTGAATGCTCAGTTCAAAATACAAATGCCAATCATATCAACAAACCATGTGCAAATGATAATATTAACAATTCACAACGCTTAAGAAGAACTTCGAGAAATTTAGAAGATTTAATTCGCCGACGTTCATCTCGTGGAAGTAGATCAAATCGTAATGCCTCTGGTACAGCTCGACCATGTATGGATCTTCCGCCTAGTTATGAAATGAGAACTACTCAGCAAGGACAAGTATATTTTTACCACATTCCTACAGGAGTTTCAACGTGGCACGACCCCCGAATTCCCAGAGATTTTGATCCAAAAAATCTGCAACTTGGACCTTTACCGAGTGGTTGGGAACAACGACGAACAGCTTCAGGTAGAGTTTATTTTGTTGATCATAACAATAGAACCACTCAATTTACTGATCCTAGACTAAATGGGCACATTTTACAAATGATAAGACGAATTAATTCAGAAGGTGCTAGCAGTAACAACGAAATAACTGTTACAGCTCCTTCTTCAAATGTAACATCTTCCACATCAACATCGACATCAAATGTTAATTTAAATTCAATTATTAATAAAAACAATCAGCCTCCAACACAAACTATACAGAATCGAGGAAATGTTACACAACAAATTACTCAAGTTCAACCAACTATTTCTAATAATGAAATTAACATGAATAATTCAGTTCAAATTCAACAAGCACCATCACCTTCAATCATAGAAACAAGAACTATACACGTTCCAGCAGATCTACCACAAGGGCTTCTTGAACAGGGAGCAGATTTGCTTCCAAAATATCGTCGGGACTTAGTAGGAAAATGTCGTGCTCTAAGAACCGAATTACAAGCTTTACAACCACAATCAGGACATTGTAGATTGGAAGTATCACGAAATGAAATTTTTGAAGAGAGTTATAGACTGATAATGAAAATGCGACCAAAAGACATGCGAAAAAGACTAATGGTAAAATTTCGAGGAGAAGAAGGATTAGATTATGGTGGAGTAGCTAGAGAATGGTTACATTTATTATCGCGAGAAATGCTGAATCCACAATATGGGTTATTCCAATACAGCCGTGATGATCATTATACTTTACAGATAAATCCAGATTCTGGTGTTAACCCAGATCATTTGTCTTATTTTCATTTTGTAGGACGTGTTTTAGGAATTGCAGTTTTTCATGGTCACTGTTTAGATGGTGGTTTTACAACACCATTTTATAAGCAACTTTTAAATAAACCAATCACCTTAGGCGATATTGAAGTTGTTGATCCCGAATTGCATAGAAGTTTAACATGGATGTTAGAAAACAACATTACTGGAATACTAGATTCTAGTTTCAGTGTAGAAAATAATAGTTTTGGTGCATTAAAAATTCATGAATTGAAACCTGGGGGTGCCGCAATTCCTGTAACTGAAGAAAATAAACGAGAGTATGTGAAATTGTATGTAAATTATCGATTTATGCGTGGTATAGAACAACAATTTTTAGCACTCCAAAAAGGTTTTTGTGAACTTATACCAAACCATTTATTGCGACCATTTGATGAGCGTGAGTTAGAATTAGTTATTGGTGGTATTAGTCAAATAGACGTTAATGATTGGAAAACACATACACGTTTGAAACATTGTACCCCAGAGACATCACAAGTAATATGGTTTTGGCAGATTGTTGAATCTTATTCATCAGAAATGCGAGCACGTTTATTACAGTTTGTTACTGGCTCGTCACGTGTTCCTCTACAAGGTTTTAGAGCTCTACAAGGCAGTACTGGTGCGGTAGGACCACGCTTATTTACAATACATTTAACAGCTGATGTGCCAACACAAAATTTACCAAAAGCACATACTTGTTTCAATCGCATAGATTTACCACCATATGAGAATTATCAATTACTTTATGATAAACTAACACAAGCAGTTGAAGAAACTTGTGGGTTTGCTGTAGAATGACAGATATTAAAAACATGTCGTGATAGAATAATTAATTTTTTTTTAATTTCAACACGTTTCGTTATTTTTTTAAATAATTTTTACTTCAAATATTATATTTCTCAATTGAAATTATTTATTCAAGTGGTTTTTTAAAAAATATATAATTTCAAATACTTATAATGCTAGATTTTGTTGCACAAATATATTTCACCCTTTACTTAGTTAAGTTTAATATCTTTACAAATAAATAATTAAAAATTACAATCTTTGTTTTTATATACATATTTAATTTATATCTCTTAAAAATAGTTGGTTATAGATAATCTGGATTAAAATTCAACTAATAACTTCCCTAGATTTAAAAAAGTTTTCTTTATAATACTTCAATTCTTCAATGGTTTCTTTAATATCTTCTAAACTTCGGTGAGTTTGTTTTTTAAGAGGTGCATTTTTATACACTGGATAGTTAAATCTTTTGCAAATTTCTTTAATGGAAGATACATCAATAATTCGATAATGTAAGTACTCGTGAACTTTGGGCATATATTTCATTATAAAAAGGCGATCCATGTACACTGAATTTCCTGCTAATGGACAAGTTCTTTCAGAAATATGCGACTTTAAGAAGTTTAATAATAGTTCTTCAGCATCTTTAATTTTTACGGACGAATTTCTACAGGCATTGATTAAACCATTTTCCTCTAAATGCTTTTTACACCAATCATTCATTAGTTGTAACTCATTTTCTGGTTGAAATATACATTGCGTTGGGGCTTCTGCAGTCACATTTAAATTTTTGTCTGTAATTAAACAACTAACTTCCATAATTTTATTTTTATCAACATCTAAACCTGTCATTTCTAAATCCATCCAAACAATTGAATCCATATTTATATACCTATAATGATGATTCCCAAATTTTGTACTTAAACAGTTAGAAGTAGGTAGTCTTTGAAAGATTTTTAAAAAATTCATAATAAAATTATTAAAATTAACTCTAATATTTACTTTATACCTTATGGAAACAATTTTAAAGTAAAGAAAGTAAAATTATATATGTAAATTTATAATAATGCATAGTTGTTTGTTTGACATTTGTCAGATTTGTTCAGGTTGTGACTTGTGTGTTATACACGTTTTGGTACATATACTGTAGTGTATATATCAACTAAACTGCACGTGAATTAATGAGTTACCGTTGCGTTACGAATTTGGAAGTACATACATTTTATAGTATATTTATTTATATTTTTTTGTGTATTAATTAATAAAAACCAATATTAATATTTCACGAGAAAAAATAAAAAATAACTCAATTAAATTGTAATTTTTGACAAACAGCTGATTTTTCATTTAGTTCATTTGTAGTATTCTCAACAAATCAGAAAACTACAAGAACAACTTACATGATCATTAATCAATACAATAAATCATATCAAAGTTGCGACACTGGCTAAACTGTTCAAAAAAATAGTATAAAAATAATTCAATTATTTCAAAATTAGTCCCAGGCTCAAGAGTTAGGTTTTCTGATGTACCTTAATTATCATATAATTGAATTGTTTTCTTTTGACAACTGTTTTTATTTATTTGACATTTGTTTGTTTTGTAAAAATACGAAAATAAATTATGTAGGTAATCGAAAATTTAATTGATTATGCAAAGAGCGGTACGTAAGTAGCAACAGCGGTACCATGGTGTGGTACCATGATGCGAACCTGCGAAATTTTTTGACGTTTATTTTACTTTTTTCATTCGCTTAATAATTTCTTTGCGAAGGACCTTGTTTACATTTGGGGGAAAAGCGTACTTTTTTCCACTTCTTTTTCAACCTTCATGTTTACAACAGGTTGAAAAAGCTGCTTTTTTTTGGCAAAATCATGTCAGAACAGTACAGTGGTATATTATAAATGAAACGACGATTTCTTTGCATTTTTTCATTTTGTTCCGACACGTATACACGTATTATTTTTCGTACGTACGTGTTTTTCTTTTACCATCATTTTTACCATCTCTTTCCTCCCTTGCCTAAAAATTTTGGTGTAACGAGTATACGTTTTCCCACCAAATGTAAACAAGGTCAAAAGAAAAGTTGTTTAAAGTTAAGATCTATTCTTTTTTTGAATTTTGTAAAGCTAAAAAATAAAGATAAGTTTAATTCTTGAATTTTGTGAATTTAAAAGTGAAGTTAAGATTAGGTAATTATTTTTTTTGGAATTTGAAACTTTAAGAATCTAACCTAAATTTACACTATTTTATACTTATTAATTAAACTTTTTTTGTGATAAATTAAAATTTTCAACTAAATTATGAATTTAACTTTTATTATTAATTAGGTAAACTGTTTTTTGTGATACATTAAAATATTGAACTAAAAGAAACTATTGAAAATATTTGAATGTTGTAGGGAACATTGTAGGGGCCCTACCATGTCGGTTTCTTTTATCTCAAATAATCAGAAAAAAATGGTTTCTTTTAAATTCTTTAAAATCTCTGAATAATCTTTCTTATTTTTTTCAGATTGATTTTGTAGACATGAAATTTTATTCAGACTATATACATATTTAGAATACATGAATCCGTAAAGACATTGGTGTTTTCGTATCTTATCTACGTACTTTTTTCATTACGTTTCACCCTTCTTCCCAATAAACTAATTTTGTGGTTTTGTAGTTTTAAAATTTCATTCTTCTTTTTTTACATCAGAAATTTTAGAGTTGAAAAAAAGAATCTACCTACTAATCCAAAGACAAAATCGAATAAAAATTTTTTATGAGGGTCAGAAAAATTTTATGTAACTACTTCCATACATACATAATATGCATTCATTTTTTGGCTTTTATTTTATAGTATGATCTCTTCAAAAAATTTTTTGAAGACGGACACATGTATAAAAAATAATAAAAAAGAATTTACTTTTTGAAAACAAATATAAACGTGAGTGATCTTCGTAAAGCGGATTCCGCATGAAAAGTGTAAACTTAAAACCAATGAATGAAAAACGCGTAAACTGGCAAGGCAAAACAACCAAAAATCGCATTTTGGATATTTCTTTCTATTTTTGGCCATCAAAATGACAAAAACATATTTTTTTTAATATCGAATAGTTTATTTGCTTGTGTTAGCAGTTATTTTATATTTTTGTGCTGAAACAAGCTTATTGAAGCTGATATAGTGATGTCATTAAGTTTATTGAACACGATAATGCAACCGACTTATTAATACCCTACACCTGAATAATTCGAATTAAATTAAAAATCCATAAGTGTTTTGGCAGCTGCTTGAACCGACTTCCTTTTCTTCCTTATTCAACTCGAATTTGAAGAACGTTAGAGAGATGCTTTAACACTCTTATATTGTACAAAATTTCAGTTTTCTATCTCTTATTAATTTCGAAGATATGCTTTAACATCCTTGTACAAAATTTCAATTTTCTATCTTTATTAATTTCGAAGATATGTTTGTTAGAGTTTGGGAGTCGTGTGTCAGCTAGCCGAATCGCCACTCCAATTCATCTTAAATTTCAGAGAGGAAACATTACAAACTTTCTTGTACCAATTTTAAAGGTTCATTTTATTGGTTTTGGAGATACGTTCGTTTTCAATTAGAAAAGAAAACATAACAGAACATTCTTCTATCAAATATAAAGGCTCTCTATCTTTATTGGTTTTGGAGATATGTTGGTTTGCTCTAAAGCTCATTCGGAAGCTTTCAAAATTCGTACTCATGGACCAAATCCTCTCAAATTTCAGAGACATAAAGAAAACATGAAAGAACACTGGTGTACTAAATTTAAATAGGTTCTGATATGTTTGTTGGTTTTAGAGATATACTTGTTTGCTTTGGGGCTTGTCCGGAAGCTTCCAAAATCCGAACCCATGGTCCAAATCTTTTCAAATTTGAAGCCATGGCCCAAATCCTCTAAAATTTTAAAGACATAAAGAAAACATGAAAGAACAGTATCCCAAATCCTCTCAAATTTTAAAGACATAAAGAAAACATGAAGGAACAGTATTGTACCAAATTTAAAGGTGCTATCTTGGTTGGTTTTGAAAATATACTCGTTTGCTCTGGGGCTCGTTCGGAAGCTTCCAAAAACATTAAATGAATATTATTTAATGTTATGTTAGTAATAAAAATAATATAGGTAAATGTATACCGACCGTACTTATATGAAATCATTTATAAAAATATGAACTTTATTTTTCTCAATATAGTACGCACCAAAAATTAAAACAAATAACATTCTCATTGTGAAATCCTATAATTTACCAAGCAAGCAATTAATGCTCTTCAGAAATATGCTATTTTTAACAATATGTAAAAAAAAGTAAAAAATTAAAAAATCCTACCGAATGTACACACAGCGCTTAGGGTTGCCACTCAGAAAAAAATTTGTTTACCAAATTGGTTTTAAAATGTTACCAAATGGACAAAAAAGTTACCAAAATATTGGATATTGAAACACAATGGTTTTGCCTGATATTACAATTTATTTATATATTATAAAAATAAACAAAACAATTACACATATATGCAACATAAAAAAACAAACAAAACAATTCATATATACAAAAACTAAAAAAAAAAATAACAAATTCTGAAAAATCAAAAAATATTAAAACTTAAACCACTTAACTATAAATATCAACAAACAATATTAATTGTCAAGGAACATAAAATTTTTAAAGTAAAATATGTAAAATCTTTAGAACGCAGAAAATTATATATATATATTATATACATAACTTAAACTAAAATTCATTTTTTGCAGACCAAACTCTACAAGCCGATTTATTTCCTTTATCCAGTTCCTTAGCCACTTCCTTTCTTCTCTTTTAGCCATGAAAATTTCTCTGTCCACTACATCTGGAATTTCCTGTGATATTTTTCACGTTCACTACTTGCTGAACTTAAATTTAATTCTTCACAATCAAATACATCTAATTTTCTCACAGTCACCGTATCCATTCACCCAGGATCACCCAGATCCATTATTTTGTATAGTATACAAATTTACGATTTGGAAATAATAAAAAAATGTGACAATCACAAATATGGCATTAAAGATTAAAAAAACGTTAACGTCACATATATAGTATAGTCACAAAGGTGATATTGTGTGTTTAATTAGGCGGTTGCGTCGCGGTTACTTTTACTAGTAACAATTCAGTTATTGTAACTAAAAATGTTCTCTTTTGGTAACAATTAAGTCACATAAGTTACGGAATCGACGGAATTCTGAAAAAGGCGGCAACCCTGATTTTGAATCGACCTCTAAAATCCCTTCTAATTCAGAATCTTTCATAAAGATATACATACCTATATAAATATTTTAGATGAAGTGAGTACCCTGACTTTGAAAGCAACTATTAAATTCCTCCCAACACAGAATATCGGATAATGGATATAAGTACATATATGAATGTAAATATTCTGTAAAAGGCATAAAATTTTGTAACGAACTGTAAAGTCTCTTCTAATTATTTATTTTACATAATATATTTAAACATATTATGAGGGCTACCGCGCCACAACCCCTGTTAAAGAAAATATTAAAACTCTGATTTTGTAACGTATGACTTTTATTCACGTTCCCGCTATTACTAATAGTATTTTTAAAATAAATAAATAAAAACTACATTTAAACTTGTTATAATTTGTTATTTAATTTTATGATTCAAAGATTTTATTCTTATAATTTAAGACTTTTATTTCAAATTGTAATATGTATAATTAATTGTAAATTTGGTAAAATAAAATTTTTTACAAAAAATTAATAATTTCAGAAGGTCCAAAATGAAATTTTCCAGCCTAAAAATTCATTTTAGTTCCTTTTTTTTAATTTATTTATTATTTTTATTTTGTTTATATGTATATACAAAATTAATTAAAATTGTTATGTTATTACCTAATTGTGTATTTTTACACTAGTAATCTTTTTCATGACATTTTTCAAATTATTAAATTATTGTTGTAAGGTTTTTAGAAAAAGGTGTAAATGGGGTAAATTTTTTTCATTGTCGCTCAATAAAAAAAAAAACTAGAAGATAAATAATGACAATATTTTGCAAATGCACTAAAAAAAATGCAAATATTATTGGGAGAAAACATTTCAAAACTCAAAATGTGATAATATGAACATTTAAAACATTTTTGATTTGTAGTGATTTGTAATGATATTATATGTATGTATGTACATACATAATATCATAATATGTTTACTACTCGGTCACGTTTTCATGAAATTTTAAACTTGGAAATGTTAGAACAACTTTTTGTTGAAATAAAAAGAAAAACTAAATAAATAACAAAATAACGTTAGTTTATTTAAATAGTACCTATAATTATTTTAATTTTTTTTTTTTGTAGAAAACATTTTGTGATATCGTTTTAAAATAATAATTTTATACTCATCTTTAAACAAAGAGATCTATTTTCTTTTTTAACAATTTTTTTCAATTTTTTTTTTAGATTTAATTTTTGTGTGGCAATATCACCAGACAATTTTGGAGAACACATAATTCTAGAAAATAAATCTTTCAAAAGGTTAAAATTTTTATATTTGTAAGCATTTTATATTTTTGTTTGCAATAATTAATTTATGTATGCTGATTTGAAATTTAAAAATTTATTACCATTGGCCATTTATTCTTTAGAAATACATATGTACTTATGCACATATGCAAGTATGTACATACTTCAAATTGAATGACAATCAACTTATTGTTGTCTAAATTCTCAAGAACGCACCTGTACATATTTAATATAATATAAATTGAATTTATTAGTAAAAATAAAAAATAAAACAGAATTAGTTTTTAGAGATTTAAATTTTAATAGAAAGTTAAAGTTATTAAAAGGTTAACTCTAAGACAACCTACATACACAATTTTTTTTTTTTTTTGTCAAAAATCTAATAAACTTTTATGGTAATAAAAAAACATTATAATAAGTACCTAGCTAAAAAAACTCACAAAAAAAAAAAAATTAGAGCAAAATATAACAGTTGATAGGCAGTTTAATGTTATAAATAAAATACATATTAATTTAAAATTGTGTTTTCTAACAGAAAAAAAAAACAAAATAATGTCTCCTGAAACGTCAGTTCCATATAGGTTTTAAATATTTAATAAATTTTAATTTTATAAATTCATAATATTTTGTTTTATTCATTTCAATTAATAATATTGAAAAAAAAAAAATTTATTTTTTTTGTTATTGGATTGTATATGAAAAATACCTTAAAAATATAAAAATTAAAATTATATCAAAAAATGTCTTAAAAAAATTTTTATTTTAAATATTTATATGTTTATAATATAATTTATTATATGTTTATATTTATATGTTTATAATATATTTTTTTTTTATATTTATTAAACTTTGTAAAATGTTAATCTAGATTCTAGATCAAAATGAACAGAGATTAATTTTTACTCATTATAGACACAACCTATATAATAATTATTATTATTATATTAAAGAGATAAAGTTTTATGTTATTAATTTTAATTATATTCTTTTAATTGACAATAAAATTTTGAGAATGATTTTTGCGGAAAGTAATTGAATTAAGAAACTTTATATATACCGACCTATACAAACAATCTTTTTTTTTTTTTAAATTTTGTATTATACTGTTTTTTGGAATGTTTAATCGTTTTATTACCACATAAAATCTTTAAGTTATCAATAGTGTAACGAACTTGATATACAATAAATATACATATTATATTATTATATATACATTTTCAGTTTTTTGATAAAATATTTACTTATAACTATAATAACTAAGTATATAATATATAATTTGTTTACTTTTGTTTATAGTCTTTCTTTATGTTTTCATTTTCATAGTTAATATTTTTTATATAGCAAAACTTTCTTAAAATTTGATTTTGGTTAAAATATTTAAAAAAAAATAGTTAATATACTCGTATTATACAATGTTCATATATATTTATAATTATTAATTCTATTTATTTATTTGTATAAATAGAATATTGTTTTTTTTTTTTTTTGTTTGTAATAAGTCTTGTTTAGTTTAATCCAGAATTATCTTTAAAAATTTCATTAGAAGTAAGATATTCTATGTCATTGTTATTCATTCGTTCAGCCGGAGCTCCACTATATGAACGTCTGGCATCAATCTAGAATAAAATAATAGAACATTTTAAAATTATTATAATAATATACATTTTTTTTTTATTTTAATTAAAAATTACTTATCAAATAAAAGCAAAGAGCAGATCTTTTCATACCGCAGGTTTGAAATATTTAATTACCAGTAATTACTAATGTTATATAGTCAAGAATTTCCTAAAGTAATAATATTTCTACGTAATATATACATACATATATGTGTGTATCTAAATATAAGAAATATATATATTATGTTAATTAACAAGAAAGGCTATAATAGATTCTTGATGTAAAGTAATTAATTATTGATTGTTAAACAACTTATTCATGCATATTAAAGCTTAAGTTTAAACCTCCTCTACTTTTCAAAAATTTTGTTACATAAAAACAGTTTTTTTTTCATATTTTACTTGTTTGCCATGAGTATTTCTAGATTAAAATTATTCTTTTAAGTGAATTTCTTGAAAATGAATCCTCTGTATATGGTTAGTAGTATATATGGTTTTTCCAACAATTTCAAGTTAAATTTTTACAAATAATTATTTTTTAAAATGTAAAGAATGTGTAAAATTTTAGAATTTGAAATTTGAAGAAGTTATAAAACACCTTGTTTTTTTTTTATTTAAATTTTTGTAAATATCTGCATTCAAGTTATTTATTATCATCATTGTTTTTTAAACTTCTCAACTTAACCTAATGAAATTCAAATCCAAATTTATACCTTTTAAGGGTATATGTTTTGCAAAAGAGAATATTTTTTGTCAATAAACTTCTACTTCTTTTATATAATGCATAATAAAAAAAAAAAACTTTGTGTTTTCTTTTTCTTCTCTTTTACATAAATATTTTTACATGAGGAAAAGTACTTTCAATTTACGCTAATCATTAACATAAATATTTTCTTTTGAAAAAGAAACAAAAATTACCGTTAATGGTTCCACACAAAATTTAACTAAATGCACTGATTTAAAAAAAAAAAATCAGTAGATAGAAATATTAGGTAAATTTAGAATTTAATTTGGTGTTCTTAAATATTTTTTCGAAATTCGATTTAATTATGGCTGATTATACGAATTTTTGGCAATGCTCAAAGTAAATGAAATAATGAAGCTTACAACTAGACTAAAATCATTTCTCTTTCAATTAATAAATCAAATTCTTTTCGAGTATATATACTGGACACTTACAGAATCGATAAAATTATCAAACTGAATTATAAAAATTCAGAATTAAAGTGATTTATTGGTAAATATTTATTCACAATGTTAACAAGTATTTGAAACAAAAATATTGCATAAGGATATTTTAGCTTTTAGTGATAGAAATTTTTTTGGTCTTAGATTCAAAATTCTTAAAAATAAAATTGAATATAAAAATGAATAAAAAAATTATAGATACATATTATAATGAATCCCATCAGAAAATTTTCAAAATTTTTTTTTCGATGAAATGAACTGAATACCAAAATAAATGATTTTGGGCAAAAAATGTCTTCTGTAAAATTTAATTGTCTATTTAAATTTTGTTTTTATAATAATTTTTTTTTTTATTTTTGTTTCAAGTTTGTTGGAAAAAAAAAATGATTATGGTAAAATAAAAAATTTACTTTTAAGTGCGTAACTGGATATTAGATACTTTTTAAAAAATAATAAAAAAAGAAAAACATTTTGTAACATGAAAATGTGGACTAAGATAATTTAAAAGTATTTAATCATTTTGTGTTTAAATATTGAATTCGTAAAAAAATATACGATTTTGCAAAATTCCTTTGATTTTTGTTTGGAAGATATAGTTGAAAAAAATTGTGGTTATTTAATATATTTTTTATAAAAGTGAAAAAAATTAATACACCAGTTTCAAAAATAATCCTAACATAAACGAATATTAAGTATTTCGATTTTTTGATTAAATTTTTTTTTTACTTGCTAATTGTTCGACTATTAGACTGAAAAGTCTGGATGTACCATTGACTACATGTTGTATAGTAAGAGGAAAGGTAAGCTAGGGAAATGAGGGAAGTATGGATAATAGATAAAGAAAATGCGAATAATGAGGAAATAATTTTATTAATAGAATTAGTTTCAATTAATTCATGTTCAATTACTACATCAGTACAAAGTCACATCAAATCTATAAATTTGCTTAATCTGCAATCGATTCTACAAAATTCTGTTTGTTTATATTTTGCTATAATTTAATGCTTTTATTTAGTTTGGTTTTTTAAACTCAAATTTAATTCGCTTCTAACGAGAACAACATAGTAAAACAATTATGTATTATAATTATTATAATTTAAGGTTTTTTATTTTAATATTTCTTAAAATTTGTAAAAATGTAGAAGATAAGTCGACATATTAGAAAAAAAAAATATTTTTGACTTTTAAATGTCACCTTAAGAACTTTGAGAATTTATTTGTAATGAAAGATAATTTATTCTGTTTTTAGCACATATCACAAATTTTTTTTCTGGAAACTGTGATAGTTTCACTCTTTCCATCCGTTTGTTGTTCTACAAAACTTCTACATCGTTTAAGATGAAGCAATGAAATTGGAGTAATTATGGATAGATGAGATTAAAAAAAAGTAATCTTGTAGAAGAACTGTTTTGTGTAGGTTCACGACATATAGAGCTATATAGCTCTTCAAACTGGGAAAAGCTATTTTCAAATTTGTACACCTATCCCAAGTTCTGTTGAATATTTTTTCTATTTAAAAAGGTTAAATATTTTGTATATTCCCCTGTTTAATAGTTAATAGGCGTCAAAAAATTAACATTTTTAGACACCTGTAATTTGGATACCTGTGCAAATTTTTTAAAAGTAAAACACAAAAATTAAAACTCCAACACTGCACTTTTACACATATATATATATAATCGTTTTCTTAATTATATAGGGTTTTCTTAGAAACAAAAAAAGTATATAGTTAGATGTTTCACAAGTTTTGAAAAAAAACCGCTTTAAATTAAAAACTTTTTTCTAAAACAAATTGGGAAAAAGAACATTTGCAATATACATACAAAAATATTGGTTTTCTGACAATTGGAGCCATAGGACAATTCGGACCCTGCACAACTAAGCTCAACGACAATTGGTCCCAACAACAACTGGGGCCATAAGCAATTGGGGACACTAATAATACAATTTATATGTCATCCCTGATATCTTGAACATTAAAATATTAATCTTTTTGCGATAAAATCTTGAAAACCAAAATCTTAACAAAAAAAAACGAATTGTATTTTTTGTTACATTGTTTTTTGTTTTTTACTTTTAAATATATAATATGTAAGTATTCAAAAATAGGAGATATCAAAAATCAATTTTGGTTTTAATTATTTTATTATACCAGAATTCAAAAACATTATTAAAAAATTATAAATTATGAAACACCAAAAAAATATTACATATCTAATAAATAAGGAAGAAATTCTGTTTGTTTGTTTGTTTGTTTGTTTGTGCCCTTTTCACGTAAAAACCACCAGTCCGAATGCAACCAAATTTTGCAGGAACGTTCCTACGACTCCGGAAAGTGTTATAGGCTATATCGTGTTTCGGTTCATTAACCCATTGCGGCCCGAGAGCCATTTAAAGCCGTTTCGTTTTTTCGTTGTCCTGCCTAAATGGTTTCATCGATTGAGTTGAAAATTTGGACAAATATTCTTCTTATCATTGGACGGGTACCGAAGAAATTTGGATTCAATATGTTACCCGGATCCGGCCCGGCGGGCTTCCAAAAAATTTTTTGTTTCCGATTTATGTCCAATTTTGTATGGTGGTTTTATGGTTTGAAAAAAAGCCTCTGACAAATTTTTATGAAGTTCCGTTAACCCGTTTGGGCAGGAGAGCTGAACGAAGTTCATTAAATATTCTGTTGTCCTGCTTAAACGATTTGACCAATTGAGTTGAAAATTTACAATAGTGTAGCTCTTTACCACAGGAGCTCACTGAGTTGATTTGGTTACGATCTATTAACCCGTTTCGGCACCAGGAGTCAATGAAGTTTTTCAATTTCTTTGTTGTCGCGCTTAAACGGTTTTGCCAATTGAATTGAAAATTTACAAAAGTGTAGCTCTTTACCACTGGAGCTCACTGAGTTGATTTGGTTACGATCCATTAACCCGTTTCGGCACCAGGACTCAATGAAGTTTTTCAATTTCTTTGTTGTCGCGCTTAAACGGTTTTGCCAATTCAATTGAAAATTTACAAAAGTGTAGCTCTTTACCACAGGAGCTCACTGAGGTGATTTGGTTACGATCCATTAACCCGTTTCGGCACCAGGGCTCAATAAAATTTTTTAATTTCTTTGTTGTCGCACTTAAACGGTTTTACCAATTGAGTTTAAAATTTACAAAAGTGTAGGTCTTTATAACAGAAGCTTTCTGAGTTGATTTGGTTACGATACATTAACCCATCAGGCTTCAGGCCATGAAATTCTCATTTTTTGTTGTTGTGCTTAAACGATTTGACCAATTGAAAATTTGCACAAGTATTGCACTTTGGCACACAAACTCATTCAATAAATTTTGTTGTGATACATTAACACATTTCGACACGATAGACTGTAAAAAAAATTTTTGTTTCTAATTTCTGTCTAATTTGGCAGGATGAATTTATGGTTCTAAATTAAGCCTGTGACAAAATGTTTGTTAGCGTTTGTTAACCCATTTCGGCACGAGCACTTATTAATAATATTTTGCCTAATTTTGTGTATTGTTATTATTATTAAAAAGATATTTCCAACACTCTTTACTTTTATCTATATGTTTCTAATATTCCATAAAAACCTTTCAATGCAAATTTCTAATATAGAACAGTAATTAAACTAACCTTATTAAGTATCTTAAGAATACTGTGTTTAAGTCTTAACAACATAAAATTTTCGGCCGTTGTTAAAAAACAGAAACAATCTCCTACATTAGACAATCATCATGCCATCATTCAGAAATGCATTACTTACATGTGGTCTTTACATGTGATCTACCTATATGAAATGCATGTGTATAACATGTCTCCCATAAAATATCATTGAAATATGTACATATAGTATGTATAATATCGGTATATTTAAAAATACTATAAACTTAATCAATTAAATTAGAAAACATATTCACATTTCTGCACATCATTTAATCAAAAATGAGTACATACATAATTAAAGAACAGAAAACCTTACATTCTTATCCATATACAATTTTTACACATATTTTTAGCCAATCAATTTGGAAACATAATTAGAAAAACTAAAAGTAAAAAAATTCTGGTTGATTTATAAAGGTAAAAAATAATCATGTATTTTTTATATTGAAAATATGTTAAACAGAACCTGAAATGTACGCATTTAAAAAGAAGTTTTTTTCAAAATTTGAAGAGCTGTCGGTGCTGTAGGATCTCCAACGGTGAGGGTACATAAAAAAATTGTTCTACAACATTACTCTTTTAAGAGACCTATGCATAGTTAATATTTCATTGCTCTTTATTAAACAGTATATAAGTTTTAACAGACGGAGGGACAGAGCGAACTTAATAACAAATTTTTCAAAATGTGCTTAAATACTTATAATTTTTACTTACGAAAAAAAATTATTACATTATGGTCATAATTGAAATGCGATTTTATGTTTCGGTATTAAAGAATATATTGTGGAAATTCATTTCGCCGTAATTGTGTACTCAATAGATTATTGATTCCTTTAAAATTTTTTTGTAGAAGAATTGTCTCTAATTCTTGGCTCTGTTTATTCAATTTAACTAAATCTAATAAAAAATAGAATATAAACTACCAGCATCTGTAAATGCATAGTAATAAGTTAACTATATTAATTAAATTATATTAACGCAGAAAAAAAACGCAGAATTTCATAAAGCCAATAAAATACTCCGGGCAACGCCGGGTACTCTGCTAGTTCTGTAATATTACAGAACGTTATACTTGTACATATTCTGGAAAAAGCGTATTAACCCTGCTTTTGAATCCAACTCTAAAATTTCTCCTAATTATCCATAAAATTATTAAAAAATTTATCTAGACAATGTTTATCAAATATTGGAGTAGTGCATTGAATTATCAATTAAATTAATTTGGCCTTAGCTAATATTAATGAAAGTTACAAATATTTAAGAAAAATAGCGAATTTGCAATAAAATTAACTATATTAAATCTTTAATTTATTTCAACTAAACTTTTTATTAACTTTCTAAAAAAATTTTGAAAAATTAGCAATCAGGGTCTCGGTGGCCTAGTGGGTAAGAGCGTATAACATACGCTATAAATACCGAGGGAGTGTGGGTTCGAATCCCACACACATCGTAAGAGTTATTCCCCTTTACGACATTTACATCCAGGCCTGAACAGGAAAGACTGTGCAATTTCCTGTCCACATTTATGACAGAGATTAAAAAAAAAAAAAATTTAGCAATCAATTTAATTTTTAAATTTAATTTTTAAAATATTAAAAAATTAAAATTAGAAGTTTTTTAACATAATTTTGAATTGATCTTCTAATTAATTATATTTAACAAAATAAATATTATTAACTTTTTGAATATATTTTTTAATTTTGAATAGAGATATTTTCAATAAACTGTATCATATACATAAGTGGTGTACCCAGTTGTCGCTGGGCCCAATTGTTGTTGGGCCCAGTTGTGCAGGGTCCGAGTTCTCCTATGGCCCCAATTGTCTATTTAAAAAAAAGTAACTAAAGTAACTTTTTAAAAAACCTTTTTTTAATTAAATTTTTAGTTTTAAAATTAAAATTAAAGGATTAAGCTAACAATAAAATAAAATAAATAAAATATTTTATACTGCAAGACAGAAAAATTCATCAATCGAGTAAACACATATAATGTACATATAATATTATATAGTAAAAAGAACTAAAATCAGAACAAAGTATAATATTGCCCATATTCGTTTAGTATAGACAATTTTAATTAGATAATTTTTTACCATATTTTATTTATATTTTGTTGTTATTTAGTTTTATTTGTATAAAATGATAACATAGTTGACTTTTATAATTTTTGACACAAAAATTACATTTAACTTTTTGAGTTTATTTATTTAAATACATTGTACATTATTAAGTATTAATCTATTATTTATATTAATCAATTCAATTGTTTTTTTAGAAATTCAGTTGAAGTACAGCAAAATTGATATTGAATTATCTCAAAAATGTTAAGAACTAACATTTTGCAAAAAAGATAACAAAAAAATGTAATTTTGAATTTATTTACTGATATTCTTAAATATTTAAAAATTTTAAATTAAATTCGAATTTTATAAACTATGAGTAAGATATGATTTGTTTTTTGAAAACATATATATGTAGGTACTAAAAACTTTCTACACCTGAACTCTTGAAAACAGACCCTTATCGCAAACAATGTTTTGCTTTTATCGATCTTTCCTGTTACTTCTTGCCCAATTTGAAATTTATCTATAAAAAGTCTGTATAATAAGTAAAATAAAGATAAGTTTTTAAATTGGAGTTTGAAATGATTTTTCTTATCTCATATAAGCACAGCATCTTTTAGTAATCTCATTAAGCATCTTTCGCTAGAGTGGGTGTTTATTTTGAACTAAAATTAATTAGGATTTAAATGGCATATATTGTAGTTCTTCTCAGCTTAATTTTTTTAAAGCTTTTTAACTTTTAAATTAAATTTTAAAGTTTTTCAGATTCAAATATAAAATTTTAATTAAATTTTAAATTTTATTGTAATTTTTACGAAATAACGAACCAAAAAAAAGTAGTGTAGATATAAAAGTATAATAAATATATTTATTAGGTTTCCCTATTTTCTCACTTGTTCACTTGTTAAATTAACTAATATAAATATATATAAATGATAATATGCATATAAATTGTTATCTGTTTTTACTAAAATCAAAAAACCGACTTTAAACCATCCTCGAATATTTTTAAAACATATAGGAATAGAACGCATATTTTAACTTAATTAAAAAATTTAAAGTTTATTATTTTAAGAAGTTTTCTGTTTTTGGTTAGCCCCCTTTTTCTCTATCTTATAAAACTAAAAAAAATATTTTGTTTTGAATGCAATTTTTAAATAGGAACATATAATATATACTGCATCTACATATAATATATTTAAAGGTACTTCCAGAACTGAATTATTATTTTGATAACTTCTTAAAAAGTTTTATTTTGCATTTTATTAGATACAAGAAAACTGACTTCCTTACAAAGGATATTTATAAAAAAAAAAATTCGTTATGCAACAGGTGAACTGGTAAACATTTTCTAA
This sequence comes from Poecilobothrus nobilitatus, assembly GCA_947095535.1. Classification (NCBI taxonomy): domain Eukaryota; kingdom Metazoa; phylum Arthropoda; class Insecta; order Diptera; family Dolichopodidae; genus Poecilobothrus; species Poecilobothrus nobilitatus. Next base: position 376,650,828 of record OX352772.1, read on the forward strand.
ATTTTATTTGAATATTAAATTTGAAAACATTTAGGTACAAAAATTTGTACCACATTTAGATTATTTTAATTATTTTATGGTTATGGTTCCTTCATCTTCATCTATATAATGTATAATTATTGAAATTATAATATCAACGTTTTTTGTGTTCAACTGAATTTATTCAAATTATTAGTCCTATATTAAGGATTAAACCTTCTATTTTTTAATCACTAACATGTTTTTTGCAAATTTTAATAATTTAATAAAATGAAATCATAGTATTTTCTTTTTTGGTAACTGCTGAAAATTGAAAGAGTTGACGAGATAAATTCTATTAAGGATAATATTTATTTACTATATGCATATTCATATGGCAAATAAATTTTAAGTGCGTTTAAACCTAAATTAAACATTAATTTGCGAATCTTAATTGTTAATCTTCAATATATTCAAAATTAATTTGTAATTCAAAGGTAATAAATATTTAAAAAACAATCTTAAGGTTGCAAAGTACATTACCAAAATTTAAAGTTAAAAATTGTATGTGAGTCATACTCATATTAAAACACAAAATAATTTCATGATGTCGAACTGATATCAATTTTTAAATTTCGCAGTTTTATTTATATAAAATTTTATTTAAAAATAAAAATTAATAATAAACATAATAATAAATTATTTTTTGCTAAGGGAAAGATAATATAAGTATACAAACTCTAGACATCTTGACGCTAATCAATTGTTAACGTCGAAAGAATTGTGACATAATTTTTTGGCTAGACTATCTAGAGTGAATGCATAATCAATAATATATGGTATGAAATTTTAAATTATTATTTTTAGATTTATTTTTATAAAAATTGTTTTGTCTTGTTTATTTTAATTCTGACTCTTGTAAAATTTAATTTAATTTAATATTACACTTCCTTTTAATAATTTTACTATAAATAACTTCAATTTGCTTTAAAGATCCGCAGTGTCAAGTTTTATCAAAGTCACGAATAAGATGAATGTACGTTCATTTTGTATTGTACAAAATTTATTTTTCATCAACCTTGTTTTTGTTTACGATTTTTTTTTATAAAGATACGGACTGTTGTTTACAATTAAATTAATAACAAAAACAAAAAAAGAAAAAAGAAAAGTAAATATCATAAGAGTAAATTTTAGTTAAGTAATGGACTAAGAAAAGTTTATATTACGAAGGAAAATGTTCTAAAAGAAAAGTGTACTTTAAAATTTTAATTATTCTTTTTGTTGAATATAAGTCCAAATTTAAATTATGTATAGTTATTAAATATATTTTTATAGCTAATCAATATAAACATAGATATATGTATTATATACATTATATAATATTGTAAAACATAAAAGTATAATTTTGTTTATATTAAAAAGTTTCAAAATTTATTTATTTTTTTTAAATTTACCAATTGTTTTAAGATGTTGATCATACGACTTCTTCTATATTGTTCCAAAGCTCTCCCATCATTTAAATATATTTGTGAAATAGAATCTGGATGTATTTGTTGCATTTCTTCGACACCAACTGTTGGTGTAACAGATCTTTTACCATGACCCCCATAACATGCATGACCAAAAGCTTCACATCCCTCTGTAAAATAAAATTGTCAGCTTAAATTTTGTTTTGTGATCGTTTCGGAATTTAAAAAGAAATTAAACTCTTAAAAACATTAAAAGCTCATTAAAAACTTTAAATATTCATAAAATAATTTTTAATTCTTTATTGTTTAACATGGATTTAGTTTACATATAAATCACAGTTAAGGCTAAAAAACAAAATCACATTTTATATTTTATATAATGTATTTGAAGTACATAAATATTTAAAAAGGGAAAATAAAAATTAAAAATTTTTCAGGTATTTCAAAATTTTAAAGGAAGTAAAGTTCTTAAAAAAAGTAAAAATAAAATGCAAAATATTAAAAATTATGTAAAATTTGGTTTTATAATCTATCTATAGATATAATCCATCTATATTTAATAACTTAATCACATGTGCAATTGCTGAACTGATGTCAATATTCAAACTCTACTATTTGTATTAATTAAGTGTATGTAATAAAAATAAAAGATTATTATTAATTAGTTATTTTTATTCCAAATAATCATTTTAAAAGACAATCTCATATTAGATAATCTATAAGTTGTTTAAAATATGTTTATTTACATGTTCTGTATGGGCTGTAATTGTTACTATTTTTGATAAATATGGAACTCTTTGTCAATTAGCTTCAATTCCTATAATAAATATTTAACAATTTTATCGGTTTGATGACTTATACAAAAATTTTGTAGAAAATCTTGGACTAAAATAATTTTAATTTCAATTAATGACAATTAAATTATACTTCTAAAAGCCCATAACAGTTTTACAATACATTTAAATTATGTATTTGAAACAAATTTTTAAAGTATTTTTAAAAAAATGAATTAATAAAAATTTGTTATAAGACTATAATTATTGAATTATTGCTTATGAATATAAGCAACTGAAATTATTTCTACACTTCATCATTTCTAAAGTTTGATAATGTTAAATAGAAAATATTTAAAACGATGCAATCATTTGAGATTTTAAGATTTATATAGGAAATATTAAACATGTTTCATTAAACGTGAGAACAATTTAACGTTTGACAATTTATTTCAGTCTTTTTGTTTTTTCATAATTGTTAATTAACATACAGTAGTGCTCAAAAGTTTAAAACTACATACTTTGGAATTTAAAATGAAAAGAAATTTTACTAAAAAAACATGCTTAAAAAAATTAATTTTTAATGTTATTATTTCCAACAAAACGGCTAAACAGCAAATCAAATTTAAACCACATTGGGAAAATTAAAGGAAAAAAATATAATTGAAATTTTTTTAATATTGGCCTTTAATTTTAAACCATGGTAATGTATACAAGAATAGTTAAAGAATTTCTCCTTAAATGTAGCGTCTTCACTTGCATTTTTTATTGTAATAACCTTTTCTGTTTTAATTTTATCTTAAATATTGACGATTAAGTAAATCTATGACAGACGAAAATTATTTGTACCGTATAAAGTTTTCATTTTCTAATTGCTGGCCTGCAGTGGCATTTTTTAATCAAATGTTTTAAAAGTATTTTTCTACAGTTCAAAAAATTTTTATATATGATATAAATATTTTTTTTTTGGTGGTTTGGTTTGTTCGGCGTGGCTGTACATGTCGTAAGGGGGAATTATTCTTACGACGTGTGTGGGATTCGAACCCACATTCTTTCGGTGTTAACAGCGTATTTTATACACTCTTACCCACTAGGCGAACCCTTATAAATATTTAAATCTAATAACGAAACTTTCAAAGAAGACTTTTAGATAACCGTAAACTTTTAGATATAACTGTTTAATAAATATAAATATTTTTTTAATTTTCACGTAAAGTTCCCAGGGAATTAGAGATAATATTTAAATTTTGTAAGAAAAATTATTTATTTTTCTAAATGTATTATTTTTAAGTGATTTTCACTTGGGAAAAATTTTTTTAAACATAAAGTTAATAAAAGATATTAATTGCACAATTATTATAAAAATTGTAAGAGAAAACATGATTTCTAATAGCCAAAGTAATATTATGTAAATATAGCATAGTATAAAACATCTATAAACTTAATTTCAATTTTCATTACATATATCCAGTCTCAAAAATATTTTTAATTATTAATTAACAAAATTAAAATATGATCCGAAATAAATATTTCAATGGTAAATATACATATTTCAAAATTGTAATATACATTTTAACTAAGAAAAATGTTGGAGATTTGTTAAGGTAATTTTTATATAGTTTTTACTATATGTAATAAATTTTGGAAAAAAAGGGCATATAGGCAAATTGATTCTTATAAAAGAGTTGATTTATTTTAGCTTTGATTTAAAGATTATACAAATATGAACTATAAAATATTTTATTCAGAACATTTACTTCACTTTCACTTTTCCTTTTTTTTTTACTTTTAATTATAATCGGATGACTATGACTATGTATAATATGTCTTATTTTACCCAAAAAAAATCTAAAATAAATTTATCTCTAAATGGGTAAGTTGATTTTTTTTTATATTCTGCTCAAATAAATATCATAATGAGCTTAAATTTTAATTTAATATTTTATAAATTCAATAAATTTTTCATGAGTAGGTTAGGTACGTACATACATACATTATATGTATAAAATTATATTTATACTAAACAATTTTAAGCTATACACTATTTTTTATTTAGGGATTTTTATTACATATGGGTTTATCATTTTTTTGTTGTTGAATCTTTTAATCCATTTTGTCAATATATTATTTACAAGTATATATGTATACAAACTCATATATATATATACATAATGTAAGTATACTTAAACTTAGTTAAATTAAAGCATTAAATTCAAAGAAAATTTTATTTATTTGTCTAATTTGTTAAAAGTTTAAATATGTATGCTGTTATTATTTTCCTATAAGCAGCTTCCTGACATAACAATTTTTAATATTATTCCTTATAGTTGAATTTTATAATTAAAGAAGAAAACTATTTTTATGCAAAATTACATTTTTATATTTATAAATATAAAATAATATTTTAATTTAAGTGAAATATTATTAGATTTATGGAAAAACGCGTTCATTTACTTTTTTTTGTTTACTTGTATTTCTTTAAATTATTAAACAGTAGGTGTAATTTTAATTTACTCATTAGATAACAAAAATTCAATAAAATATGAAAAAGAATAATATGTATATGTTAAAAGGGAATAAAGGTTTTTCACTTTGACAATTTGATTCATTTCTATTTGAAAATATTTGAAATCTAGTTGATTTTTTAAAACTAATGAGTAGTAAACCTTTCGTTCAACAGATACAGATTTATTATAAAAAATAAATGAAAGTATAATTTTTAATAAATAAAGTTAAGCATTTCGAAGTTTTTTTTTTATTGTACATTATGCCAGTTAAAGAATCGCCCTATAACCAATTTGCTACCTAAATGTATAATAAGTTCGAATTCATTTTTCGGTGTTTCATAAAGAAAATAATATAATAATAATAATTATGTAATAATAAAAAAATGTACCGGATATTAAATGGTACACATTTAATAAAATAGCTAAAATAAGTTTATATATACCACGCAGATGGTTTAAACCCGATTTGCTATTGCAGTATTAAAAAAATATAGTATTTATAATTTAAAAAACAACCAAATCAAATATTTAATTTAAAAAAATAATAAATAACCAAAAAGTGATTACATCATCCATCTCAAAAATCGACGGCCAATTAGATAATTTGGCTATATGCTTTCATGTATGATTTGGATGACCTTTCAGATAATTTATATTAGATAACCATTTATCATTTGTCAATATAAAATTAAGACCTCAATGTGCATAACGGAAAAAAAAAATTGAAATAAAAACTAGGTACATTATTCTTGTGTGAAATCTTTCCAAAAATTTTGTTTTACCTTAAGATTTTTTTCGGCTTTTCTGAAGATAACGGAAGCCATAGTAAGTGAAAATCAATGTATGCCCGCGATACTTTGTAACGTTACCTTTTCAAAAACATATATTACTCTCCCTGCATCTCGTCCTTTAAGGACGAATACGACATTTAAGAACATGCTTTCCCATTTCAGTTTTTTTCATATAAACAGTTATGTATTTAAATCTATTAAATATATACATATATATATATATCCTGACAATGAAAAGAAACGTCTCATAGTCTTGTACAATAGCTACAGACGAGTACTCAACGGCTTAGTCAAATAATGATTCCAGAAACTGAAGGGTAGTCAAATATGAATAATTGCCCTATGCTCCTTATAGGAGTGACAAGAAAAAAGAAATATATATATATAATTAAACTTAATTAAGTAGGATAATAATCTAACAATTATTTTAACATTTGTTTGGTAAATATAGATGTTGCCGCTGTCAAGATATAAGAATTGAAAATATTTTGATAAAAAAAAAAATTTTTCTTAAAAATAAAATAATTAAAGATTTTGTCATAAAACATTCCCATTAATTCTACTTCTTTAGAAATGCATCTTTCAGATCTAAAAATAATCCATAAATACTTGGATTACCGTTATTATTGGATACCGTTATATATGCTATAACCGTTATGTATATATATACCGTTATATATTCAATAAATAGTGATATATATTTAATAGACTTAAATATTAACTCTCTATATAAAAAAACTGAAATGGGAACGCATATTCTCAAATGTCCTTTTCGTCCTAAAACGATGAGATGAGGGGATAGTGATATATGTTTTTTAAAAAGTAAATTTTACAACCGTTAACATACATTGACTTTGAATTCAGAATTCCCTTCTATAATTTTCCAAATAGGTTAATTAGAAAAATTCATTACATTTTTATTTATTTGAAATATTATTCAACACTTATAAATTATTACAATTGAAAACTCAAATTAAATCAGTGAAATTGTTCAAAATAACTACATTTGAAAATTATAAATCATAATGATGATTATGATAATAGAGAAAAGTTTCTTCTAATACTATTTATTGAAATTCTTCAAGGTGTATACGAAAGGATATGAATTTAAATCAAATAATGTGTTATATTTAATTTTTTCTTTTTTTATTGTTTTGTATGTGTCTATATATTATATAATATATTATGTATGTTTACATTTAGTCAATTGAAATGTTCAACAATGTCTTTCAAATATTTTCAATATATATATATATATATATATATATATAATAACTAATAAGGTATATAATTTAAAGGAGCAAAATTTCTGGAAGATAAACAATAAGTTCATACATATAACACTAATAATATGAAAGATATTGTCAACTGAGAAAATTCTTATAAGAAAATTTTAAAATACTCACAAGTATAAGTAATGTATGTATAGGTACATATTACTTTCGAAAAATTATCATAACTATGACAGTTATTATTTTGAATTCATTTTAAAAATTGTATACACAGGTAGTAATTGTAAACAAAAAATTTTGAAATTTCAAGAAAAGTAAATATTAAAAATAAATTCGATAAATAAAACAAATAGGTTAACAAATTCATTAATTATTTAAACAATTTACAGAATTTAAAAGTATAAAAAATCTTAGAAATAGTTTTAGAAAATATGTTTTGTTTTGGTTTAAAATTTCCACACTATGGTATTATTTATATAATTAGTTTATATATATAAACTAATTATATATATATTATATAAATTTACACCAGTAATAGGAAACTTTTTCTACAGTACAAATAAAAATTACAATGAATTGAAAGGATTTGAAAAAAAATTCATAAAACTAAATAATAATTAAACAATAAAGGTGTTTAAAGTAATAAAATGGTATACTGATAACTTTACTATAAAATTATACAAATATAGGATGAAACAAGCATTATTTATGTACAAATCTAAATACATTTTTTCTCTATTTTAACGAAGGGTTACACAATATATCCTAGTCCATTAATTAAAGAGAATTAGATTGAGAATCATGGATATAAAAGCCTTGATTTTCTGATTATTTAATTTATTTATTCTTTGGTACTTACTTTTATAATAAGACTTACTTTTAGGTTTCCCTTGACTTTGTTCAATCGCTAAACAAATAATTAAAACCATTAATAACGTAGATACTAAGAAAGCCTGTTTTGCCATTTTAAAATCTGAAAATAAAAAAAAATATAAACACATATTTTATTATAAGTATTTTGTTTAATTTTAAATTTATATTATAATTTACTTGTTTTTGTACAAATATGTAATTATATAATATATTATAATTTATACAATATTTATATTAATCAAAACTATAAGTCTTATTTTACTTATGCCACATTTTTGTTTAAAAACAAAATAAAATGACCACATGGAAAATAATATTACAGATATGCTACCTTTATTTTTTGTTAAATATTTCATTTAAATAATATATAGCTATACTTTGAAGTATTTCAACCAATGAATACATTTAAAAAAAATAAACTTTTATTAAAAAATAGTGAATTTATTTAATAAACCCAACAACAGTATAGTATTAAGTGACTCAAATAAAAAATAATAAGTTGTATATTTAAAAATACTTTTATTTTTTAAGAAAACAAAAAAAAATCGCAAGTTCCATAAGTTAATGCTTTCTTTTTAAACATGAGGTACAACATTTGACTTATTATGTATATAAGATAAGAATACCATATATAACAAATTATGTATATTACATTTTAATAAATTAATGTTAAATTGTACATTGTTTTTATTTTTAATTACGAAATAATTATCATTTAATTTTTAAGAAAAACATTTGCAGATTCTTTTAATTCAAAACTTACCTTTGATAATTGTTTATAATTTATGTTAATTTCGGATCTATTTTTTTTTTTTATTTTTTTTTTTATTTTCTTAATTGTTCCAAAAAAAAAAAAAAATACTTTATACATATTTAAATTTAAATGCAAACATTATAATAAATTCTCTTTCTTTTATTTTGAATTTGATAAAATAATAAATTGTAAAATGTACTAAACTATTTTGAGAAAGTTTTTTTTGTGTAAAATATCGTAAATATATCGCTTTATTTTTGGACATTATTCCTGAGGATTTTTTTTTTTTTTTAAAAACATTATACATTATTTATTTTGAACAAAACTAACTAACGTGGGATTAAAATAAACGAATGTTAGCTTAAATTAAATAAATAAAAATTTGAAAAATAACTTTTCAAAATAATCGTTAATTTAATTAAAACAATTTTAAACGAACATTATTATGACATATAAGTTAGTTTGTTAAATGTTTTTTTTTATTTAGTAAATATTAATATTATTTAATTTAAAATTTGTTTTTAAATGGAGATAATATGATGGCTTTGTAACAACAAAATTACAAATGTATTTAGATTTGGTACCGTTGGTATCATTGGTATCGTACATTTAGTTCATAACAAAATTACAATTTTTACTGTTCAGATGGATTCAAAATTTAGATAAATTCAATTTATTCGGAAAACTCAATATTCAGACAATTTAAAATTCAGACAAATAAAATTTCAGAAATTTCTAAATTTTAAAAATAAAAATTCAGAGTATCAGAATTAAGAAATTCAGTATTCCTATTTTTTTAAAATATGTAAGTATGTAAATTAATACATATGTATATATATCTATATATAAAAAATTATTAGAAGGAATTTTAAAGTTAGTTACAAAAAAATCAAGGTCTCAATATTATGTTTAGCGGGTGTTTGAGGGAATCAGCCCTTAATATTTAAATCGCAATTAGAAAAAAAATGAAAAACTGAATTTTTTCTGAATATTTGTATGAATTTTAAATATCTGAATTTTAAATTGTTTGAATTTTGAATTGTCTGAATTTTAAAAAGTCCGAATTTTGATTTATCTGAGTTTTGATTGTCCGAATTATGATTATCTAAATTTTGATTTTCTGAATATCATAATAAACCCACAAAATTTTGTATGGTGTAATCTTTTATTCATTTTAGAAGTTAAAATTTTGATTTTTTTTTTTGAATTCAGATTGCTTAATCTTATTGCAACCAACTTATAAAATTGTCTTCATTTTAAATTGTATGAATTTAGATTTTTCCGAATAAATTGAATTTGTCTGAATTATGAACCATCTGAATAATAAAAATCGAAATTTTATTATGAACCCGTAGATTTTGCCCACTTTGCCCACATTCGGGATTTTTTCCACAAAATTTAAATTCAAAATTCTTTTTTCGGGATTTTTCCGTTCAGGATTATTTTTTTTTTTAGTAAAAGAAGGAATTCTGAATTCGGATACTCTAATTTTATATGAAAATAAAAATATATAAAGTAGTTTGAAGAATGATTAATAGCATAATATAATATATTACAGAGATTTTAGTGGTTTATTATTTTGTTACAGGAATATATAAGTGTTAACATAACAGTAATATAATTTAGAATTTTTCCAATAAATTATATTTTCCAAGTGAATTCTAATTGTTCTAACAGATGAGATCTAACAACGCTGTCCTTATTTTAAAAATGCGTATAGATTTTTATTTAATATTATACTAAACTAGATGATAATAACAATGATGATGTATTTACTGTACTGTAGAAGTTATGAAATTTCGGATAAATTTAAGACGAACAAAAACTAAATAGCACATAATATATTAAAGAACAATTACCTAAAAAATATAATATTCATATTAATACTTTATAAAAAAGTATACATTTTTCTAAATTAACCATGAAAATTCGGAGTTGTTGCTGCTGTATATAATATTAATGTACATGAATCGTATAAAAATTGCCTCTTGTTTTATTGGATTTTCATTTGTTCTAGTCTCCTTGGAACTTTATTATTGATATATTGAATTACTTTCGAAAAATAGTATAAAATGGACTTGCCCCAGTTTATCAAAACCGAACAAAAACCAAAAAACAAAAAGAATCAACTAATAGTTAATAATTTTTAATATAACGGCAACAAGTCGTTAATGCATCAGTGGATCAAAGATTCTTGGATCAGAATCATTTCAGATCATATCTTACAGTTATACTTTAAATCATATAAGTTTAATTCGTATTTGTATTTCCATTTATTTATTTATTTTGTGCCTTTGAATTTACAAGTAGAAATAAAATGATTCAAGGATTTAAGCTTAGACAGTTAAATCTTGAATTAATCACGAATCAGGAATTTCTAAAAACTCCATACTCGTTATATAGGTGTGGAAAGGAAAAATTATTAATTATATTATTGACAAATTAAAATGGAATACTTGTATGGGCTTGAATCTCACATACGTCGTAAGAGTAATTCCCCCTTTCGACATCTATACACCTACGCCTCAAAAGGAAAGGCTGTGTAATTTTCTTGTTACATTTATTTGGCAGGGAAATATACTAAAAAAAAAAAAAAATACTTGTAGTTTCCTATATGTACATAATATGTAAACCGCTATAATAATGTTAATGATCGTAATAAGCAATATCTATATTAATATCTTAATTTCATAATTTTATAGGTATGCATAATATTATAAGTATGTAGAAGTCTATTATAATTTTATAAGTATGTATTATAACTTTCTTGTTTTAAATTATAATATTAACTTATATTATTATTTATAATATTATTTTTAAACAAATAAAGATTATAATACCTACAGTATCTATAAATTCAATTAAAAAATATGTCACATATTATTTTTGTTTTTTCAATTTTTAATTCACAAACAAAGAAATGTTTTTTTTTACCTTTATTACAATATCAGTTTTTATTCAAATTGCAAATAACCAAAAATAAAAAGATTTTTTATTTTTATTTTAATTATAAAAATTTATTTGTGAATTTGATATAATTTAACTTTTTAATTTTGTTTAACATTCATCAATTTTAAAAAATTTTGGGTATATGTATTTGATAAATTACATACAAAGATTTATATTTATTGTATATTTAGGCCTTTACTATATAGTACATAGGTATATATATCTTTTGATAACCACAGTAAAGGGATCTTTATTTACCTATTTTAAATAAAACAATTCTTGAGGATAATCTCATTTAATCGATTTAGATAGATTGGACACTTTGTATAATGCTTTGTATATATTTATATATTAAATTAAATGAAAAAGAAAAGAAAATTTGCATAAAGAAAATTGATTTGAACAAAAGTATCATTCTATAGTTAACAACGAATTAGTTAAGATTTGTAAAGATATACTTATATAATATATTCATAAAAAATTTCTTAAGTTAAGATATTATTTAATAACAATGAAGTTAAAAATCTTAAAAAGACGATACCTTTAGATATTTTAATATTATTTTTCTTAATTTTAATTATAATAAGAAAAGGATATAACACAAAAATACATTTTTCTCCATTATTTATAAGGAAATTTTATTTAAAATATTCTTTTTTTTTTCCAAAAGTTAATAAAAATCATTTTGAGCAAACATTTTGTGCAAACATTTTTAAAATTATAAAATATAATAAATATAAAAAAATAAGACATCTGACGTCTTACAAATTATATTGATCTATACATCTATAATTGTATTTTAACTTTTAACATAAATATGTATGTATGTAATATGTATTGATTGATTTTAATACATTTTGATTTTTAGGTAATGTTTCAAATATTTTTTAACTTCTTAAAAGAAATGAAATTTTTAATGTTTTAATATTCTAAATGTAGTTGGTAAAAATATTATTAGATAATTTTTTTTAGAAGTGTATATATAAAATAAGTTTAAGACATATATTGTATAGATTTTGTATAAAAATTGTAAAAATAAATATTTAACATCCTTATATAGTCCTATCTTATCAACTTTTTTTAAATGGTCTAACTAATTCAGTAACTCTTCAGTAAGTTTCTTTTTATGTTTCTTAAACTCTAGTGTAAAGGAAATTAAAAATATAATACATGTATAATATACATATATGTATATAAATGATTTCTTTACCCTATATATACAATATTTTAATTGTAAGCTTCTAATTCATTAGCTTTTAGGATACTATAAGCTTCATTCAGCAAATATACATAATATATACATCTGTGATTTATAAAAGAATTTTATATAGATTATGTTTTAATCTGCAGTGACTTAAAAAATAACATAAAAACAAAAAAAAAAATTTTTAATTTTCTTAAATATTAATCATAATTAAAAAAAATTTTAACAATTGTTAAATTTAAAAATTTTTATATTAATTGTTTCTTATAAAGTAAATTTTAAAAAAATGTTGTAAAAGTTAATAATTTAATTAAAATAGAAAGATTAAATACATTTAAAACTTTATATTTGTTATTATTCTGTAAAAAAGTGTTTATTTTCGCAATCGGCAAATGAAAAAAAAATTTTTTTATAATCTAAAAAAAAAAAATTAAAAATATAATTATTTACTTGCATTGAGATTTTTGTGCCTAGAATATAATTTATTTTTATTTTTACAGAGCAATTAAATGTTTCTTTTCATTTTGTTAATGAATATAAAAAATGAAAGAAATTCGTTATGAAATAGAAATTATGATTATTTATACAGAATTTACATACATTAAAATGATACAAAAAAAAAGAGTTTAGATATTATGATAAAATTATCATTACTTATAGACAGGTACGTACCATCATTAGAAGGATACTAGTATTAAAATGGTTTCTTTTTTATTCCCTTTTATATATTTAAATATAAAAGGGAATAAAAACGCCTAGTTAATAATTGGTATGGAATTTTATTAATGAGGGTACTTCCTCCCTTTTGCTTTCTATTTTCCACTTAAATTTCAATAGAAGAAAATATGACTATGGAATGAAGTGATGCAAAATTATTATTAATCCCTAATGATGAAATCGAAATGTTATGTTGTTGGGCGGTAATTTTGTTTATAAATATAAAATGCCTTATAGGGAGTTAAATGTATATTTAAAATTAATAGGTTAAATCAATATTTTATTTAATGGCATGAATATTCTAAAAAAATTTATCATTATGTTTTAGTCCTATGAAAAATTTCCGTATATACGCAAAGTTTATAAATTAATAAAAAAAAAAATTAGATATAGGAGACAATTTATAATTAAAATTGAATTTTATAGTTCATTATTAATTGGATTATATTTTAAATAAATAGTTAATTTAAAATAAAGAAAATTTACCTCAGTTACTTTTGCGCTAATAAAATAAACTTTAGATATTTTTTATTTTGTAATTCACCTACTGGTAAATCTGAATTGAAGCGTTAAAACCTAAATTAAAAAGTTTACTAAAATAAACATATATATATGAGTTAAAAGTATTTTTGGAATAAGCTGCGATTTTTAATGAAATCAATATTAATTATTTTTTCACAACACTCTTGAAATTTTCTACAACCATTATTAAGTGGAAATAAAAACTATAAAAAACCATACAATTATGTACATAATATATTAATTTATATATATATATTTTTTTTTTAAGTTTAAACTTGTTTTTTTTTTTGTTTTCTATTTAACCCAATATTAATTTGATTAATGCAATTACGAAGTCAATAGCTTTTAAAAACACAAACTTTCTATTGTAAGACAAAAATTTAACTAAACTTTAGAAAAATAAACTTAAAATTTTAGTCTAACCTTGATAAAAACCATCGTATATAATATATACAATAGTACATATAAAACAAAATATTGTATAATAAAAGATCATTTTTGAGGTATTCTCCAATTGATAAAACAATAACTTTGTTTGTATAGATACATTTCAATATAAATAAAATATTATTTCATTTTATTTTAAATATTATTTTTTGGATTTCATCAAAATCAATAATATTTGGAAGATTAATAACTATTTTCTGGATTGTTTTTAAAGGTTCTACTTACACTCTAAAATTTTGTCAATAATTTTTTTATATTGCTTTTTTTTTTATTAACAAAAAAATAACAATAAAATTTATATTAAACAAAGGTAAACCGAAAAACATAACAAAAAAGAAAAATTTAATATATTTTTAATTTAATAAATCAAATACATAATATACAAAATGTATATTAATGATCACAGAAGTATACTTTGTACTATCACAATATGAAAATATAATCAAAATCACATTAGAAATCTATTTTCGAACTAAGTATGTTTTTTGAGTGCTCTAGCACTGTTGACAGTGTTCAAATCACTAAACGTTATACTCCATTTTATAATAAAAATTGAAAAAAAATAATAAGTAAAAACAATTAACCCTGAAATAATTCGTGGTGCAGTTTTTTGTTGACAATCTCAATAATTAATATTATAAGCTTTCTCTGTACCAAATATTTATTTGTCAGAAATTTAAACCTGAGTCAGACTTACTACCATACCTAATATAATATGTAGAATAGCTAAAAAACTTAAAATTATTATAATTCTGTATATTTACATTTTAGTTTTGAAATATTTTTTGTATAGGATCAGTAAAAGTTATATATTTTTTATATATAGTACAATTTGTTACATTTTGTATATTAAAGTTGTAATTAATTTAAATAAACCATAAATAATAGCAAACACCAACTTTTAAAGCATAATATCATAACTTTTAAAATATCGTAACTTTTAAAAATATTTTCAATTTTCTTTAATGTTTATCTATATTATGTAAAGTGAACCTTATAAAATAAAGTATAACCTATTCTTTCTATTCAGAAATATATTTTTCATGTGGAATATGCAATAAAAGTAGACTCATATAAGTGGTATTTTTGTTAATTTAAACAAACAAAATCTTAAAATATATTTTCCATCAGATCCAGATACTTCAATTTTAGGTGCGTGGATCGGTATAATTTAAGTAACAACAACAATTAATTACGTACTCTCTACGACAGTTTTGAACTATTACTTTGTGCAACTTTTATTTGACATTTTGATGTCAGCTTTTTAATAAATTGTCTTTCATTATATATAAGAGATATCCCTTCTTTGGATACATTTTGTAAACAAGTAAAATTATGACTTCAAAATACATATATAGATCATTTACACATAGAATCCTTTATAATTAATAAGAAATTAATTATAAATTCTTTAATTACATTTATCTCACATTCTAAGTTTATTTGCTAAGATAAATTGTTTTTAATAATTTTGTTTTACTTAATTTAAATTTCATAATATTATTATTTTCTTTTTAACGTTCTTTTCTAGACATTTGAAGTTTTGATATTTTAAATACCCCACATATCAATTAAATATATAGTAGCTATACTTTAAATTAGCTCTTATTATGTTTTTAGACCACTTGATTCTATTTTATACTATTATTTAATAATGGTGTTCCTATATTTTCTCCTTTAAACTAAGTAAATATAATTTTAGTTTCAATTGAATTGTATTGTAACAGCAAAATATAAAACAAACTTCAATAAAATGAAATTTGTATTTAAATGTGAAAATAAGGCAAGTTTTACTTAAAAAATCTCACAGTAAGGGTTAATGTTTTTATGTTACTGCTACAATACTTAATGAAGAAGTATGGTAGAACTTTAAACCCTACTTATTAAAAACAAAAATTTAAACATCTTGAGTTTTTACGAATAATTTATATTATTAATCATTGATTAGATTCATAATTTTAATGTTCAACTAATTAATTTAATTAGTATAAGATTTGATTTTTGGTAATTAATTGACTAGTAATTAATTATTATTAAATATTCATTTTAAATTTATTCAGAATGGATTAATAATTTTTTTTTATTATTAAATAACACAATTTTAAATTTATCTATTTAATGATGATTAGTTTTATAATTTACATTGGCGGAAATTCAATCTAACAATAATGAATTGATTCATAGTAGATTTCAACCGTTAAAGTCCTAAATAAAAATCTTTGACGATTTGCTATAAAAAAAAATTATATTTAAAACTTAAAATCCTCTATATCCATAATTTTATCAAACAATATTTTCTTTATTCAGATGTTTGAAAAAGTTAATATTATTATTTGAAATTTATTTTAATACCACTCGAAATTAATTTAAAATATTTTTAATTATATTTTAAACTCGTAACCTTTAAAATTGGATTCATGAAAACGATAAACATATTTTTTCGAAAATTAAAAATTTATATTTTTGTTTATTAATTTTTAATTTTTTTTATTAAATTATAATCTAATATTATGTTACGTATAATCCTAAACTATATAGAGATATAATTTAAGATTAATTAAAAAAATAAATAAAAATCTGGAATATTCCCTATTATTATATCCTTATTATATTTTATATCCTTATTAAATCAATTTTAAAAAAAAATTATTTGTTATTTGTCAATTTTGAAAAAGCAAAATTTAAAACCTTAAATTCGAAAACCTAATTTAAGTAACATCTTATCAGCAACTCCTTCTCCAACTCTTAACATCCAACTCCAAAATACAGAATTTGAAGGAAAAGGAAGGAAGGAAAAATGCAACAACAGTTTACAAATTTTTGAAATGTACATTAAAAGATGGATAATAGAATGAGATTTTTTACAAAAATATAATGAAGCTAACCTAAGTATTAAGGTATCTAATTGAAATGTTTTTTTTTATCATCTTAGTATAGGCTAAAGTGAGCAAATATTGAATTAAAGAAAATTTCAATAAAGATTCAATATAAACTCGACTAAGTCTAAAAAAAAAAAAACATTAATAATTCACTGATTCTTAAAGCATTATTATAAAGATAACTTTTAAATTATTTTTTACAGCTTAATTATTTAAAAAAAAAAACATTTATACTAGGCAACTAAAGATTTAAAAAGAAATTTTTAAACATTTGTTATATGTTATCAAAACATCCTTGTCTGTTGTTAATAATGTCAAAGTGTAATGAAGTAATTATTAAAAACAATAAAAAGATTAACGGTGTCAAAATATAAGCCTTTTGTTTATTTGAATTCTGATTTATTTTGTTTCGTTTTTGTTTAAAAATTTGTTTACAAAAACTATTAAATTAAATTAAATTAATAAAAATAAATTGCCGGTGTGACATAAGTTAAAATTCCGACTAAGTAAACTTACCAATCACGATTTGCGTTCAATATTTTTGTTTTTATTTTATTTATATATAGGTACATATGTATTATGAAAAAAAAAATTTTTTTTATTGCCTTATCAATTTTAAAATATTATAATAATAAAAAAGAATATATTAAGTATATTTAATTTTGAACATACAATGTTGTACATACTTATTATATGTATAATGTTTTACAATACGAAAACACTATATGATTTTATTTTTTTGCACATTTGTAATATTTTTTTAATATTTTTCTCAGGATATTGTAAGTACCGTTACCATTATAAAATCATAATAAATTATTATTAATTATTTTTAATAATTTTTAGCTATACATATGTATATTAAAATGAATATGTATTAATTAGTAATTAATAGTTATATTAATATTAAACATTTGTCAGTTTTTATTAGATTTGGTTTTTTGCTAGAGTACATATAGTGTTAACAATTCAAAACATAAATTTTTATTTAAACGAGGAACAGTGCAGTGGAGTAGACTGTGTCACCCAGGGATACCCGTATGAACGTAATATATCCTGTTTCTATAAAACTTGATCATCTTTTAAAAAATTTCAGATGTTTTAGTACCGACGTTAACTACCGAGATATATTTATGTATGGAGTTGTATGACAGCTCTCCGAATCTATTGCAGCAGCACAACCAAATTTTACAGAAGTTATTGCCCTAAAACCTGATCATCTTTTGTAAGATTTTAGACACTTAGCTTTATAAAGTTCCAAGAGGTACAAGAGAATGAACTTACTGCTCTAGCACAGCTAAATTTTACAGAAGTTGTTAGCATGCAATACGTCATCGTCTTACAAAATTTCAGATACCTAGCTTCAATAAACTCGGAGTTATTTAAAAATATAAGTTGTATGGCAGCTACCAGCTGTCACACCAGCACAACCAAATTTTACAGATGTTATTGGCCTATATCTTGACACCGTTTTGCTAAATTTCAGATACCTAGCTTTAGTAGATACTAAATTATTTCTATATAAAAAAAGAAGTTGTATGGCAACTACTCGAACTCGGCGGCCAAAAATGCTGGATTTAAATAGCACAACTAATATTTTGTAAAAAATTCCGTAAAAAAATTTCAGCCTCGTACCTCCTTTATTTTGTGGGTTATCATGTGAGCAGGCGGGCGAACGAACGAACGGAGTTACATGGCATAATCGACTCAGAATTTGATTCTGAGCCCATCCATATCTTTGACACTACATCTAGCTCGACTCCATTAAGCTGTCACAAACGTAATGACAAATTTATTATACCCTTTAACATACGGATATAAAAATGAACTCTATTTTTTATTTGCTATATTGGCAGTTATTCTGTGCAGATCTAATGACATGCGGAAGTGTTTCAATATTATATAAATGTATGAGGATAAAATATTTTTTGAAGGGAAAAGTCTCAACCCTTACTCAAAATCTTTTACAAACTGAAGAAGTCTTTCGCCACTCGTATACTTTTGTTAATATGTGAAATTGTGTATTAAAAGTAAGTGGAGAATTTTTGTTGTTTTTTTGTCTATCTTTCATGATCTTGTGTCACTCTGTTAAAATTTTTAGTACATTTCCAAAAAAAATTTGAAAAAATGTGCCTATTAGTTTCACTCTGTCCATCCGTCCGTCTGTCTGTTTACAAAACTTCTACACCATAAGATAAAAGAGAAATATTTTAACCATGGGTAGGTCCAATTTTAACCATGATTAAAAATATTAATGTTGTAGAAAAACTTTTTCATGTAGCTCCTCAAACTTTGAAAAAGCCGCATTTCTGCTTAACATTTTTTCCATCTGAAAACGCCATTTGACAGGAGTTTTTACCTACTTTGTTAATCAATTTCAAAGCTATACAATTTTTTTTAATTTAGTAATTTAATTTATCATTATATGTGAAAACCAAATTCTACATCATTTTTCTACTTTCAAACTCCGGCATGCTTTTAGGAAGGAATTTGAAATTTTGAGGTAAGAAAGAAATTCTAGAATTAGTATAAGTTTTCTCAGAATTTTTTTTTGTACCACCCCCTGTTTAAGAGCTATTAGGACTCAAAAATCTAAAATTTGCTATTTTTAGACACCTGTAACTTAGGGACCTGTACAAATTTTTCTTCGGCAAGACATACAAATTAAAGCTTCAGTAATATATTTTTTTGTGTGTCAACGGTTTTTCTTAGTTATATAGCGTTCCGGACTTACTCTCAGCCCCTCAAAACTACAAAAAAGTCCTATTTTCATATTTTTTATTGTTGTATGAAATTGTCAAATTTTGGTGGAAGTCACAATTCTAAACAGTTTGTATTATCTTTTGGAAATGTGCGCTTTTAAAAACCGTTGGTTTACTTTTTGCCTTGTTAAATCTCTTACGACATTGTTACAGCAAATGAAATTATTTTTAAATTTTCCAGAACTACTATACATATTTTGAAATATGTATAAATATTTCCTGTCCATGTATTGTAATGTCCCTATTACTAATATTTAAATAACAGATAATGGAAAAAAATCTTCATGCAATATTTAAAAAATCTAGTTCTAATTCCTTGGCGTTTAATTCATTGCACTGCGCTAAAATTTAATTTTATAATTTTTGATCTAAAATCTACTGGAACATATACAAAGAAGTCTATAAAGATTTGGAACCCGCAATGTTTAATATAGGTTATGTTATAATATATTTGTAATGGCTAATAAATAAATCCATATAATAGCCTGGCACAGATGGCATAATTCTGATTAATACCTACTTTTGTCTTATCAAAACTTAACAATCATACTTCAAGGTTGACTACCAGCGCTAAAAATCTTGTCGTTATTTTAGACTCAAAGCTCTGCTAAAAATCTAACATCGAGAAACTCAATATTTCAAAATCCTACAGACTCCCCAACACAGCTAGCATCTTTCAGGAGGAGATACTAGCAGTCAGAGAGGCTGCTCGAGTTTTGAACGGTAATAACACACAATTGAAAAAGGTCGCATCTGTGTGGACAGTCAATCTCCGATTAAAGCTTTTAACGAGAATATTACAAACTCAAAGCTTGTTAGGCAGTGTCAGGAGGAACTGGCGCTAATAAACCAAAACCTAAACATAACTTTCCTGGGGTTGGGTCCGAAATCCCAAAGCCAAAAACCCAAAATCAAAATCCCAAGCCCAAAATCCCAATGTTTCCAACAAAATCTCAGAATTTCGAATATACATAATATATAAATATTCTACAAACGACGTATAACTCTCATTTTGTAACCACCTCTAATATTCCTTTCAATTATTTTTTTATATATATATTTCAACAACAATGAACTAGAAATACCCGCTAAACCCCCGCTAAACAAATTATTGAAACCCTGATTTTGTAACCAACTCTAAAATCTCTCCTAACTCAGAATCTCACATATAGATCTATATAAATATTCTGTAAAAGGCGTCCAAATCCAGATTTTGTAACCAACTATAAAATTCCTCCTAGATATTTTTTTATATTAATATATATTTTCAATAATAAAGAACTTCCAATAGTGGAATATTCTAATACGGGTACGGCTTACCTACTTTATACTAAAGTATTACAAATAAAATATTTTTAATAGTGGCTTTTTGTAATGCAAGATAAAAAAAACAAGCAAGATTCCTAATTCGAAATTGAAGGATATAACCTTGATTTTATAACTAACTAAAAATTGGGAATTTGCAATTTGGGATTTTAAAATTTGGGATTTTGGTATTTTGGGATTTTGTAATTTGGAATTTTAAAATTTGAGATTGTTTTTCTTGGAATTTTTTTTTTTGGATTTTGTCTTATTTGGGATTTTGTATCATTGGGATTTTTGTTTTTGGGATTTAGGTGGACTCCCCCTTCCTGTGGGTGCCTGGGCATAATAATATTAAAGGAAACAAAAAAACTGAGTCACTCTAACTCTCCTAACAAAAGGAGTCACTCTAACTCTCCTGAAAGAGTCAGTTGTCCAATAAGTACTGAAAAGGAACGGATCTTTTCTTTGTATATATCAAAATCGCTACAGAGGTGGAGTAATCTGAGCAATTGCACCATATCTAGAAAATTGTGGCCCACCTACAACAAAATGAGATCAAATGAGTTGATATCCAAATCTCGCATAGACATTGCCAGGTTAGTGGTTATCATCATCAATTACTTCACTTTTTTTTCCTATTATAAATTATAAAAATACTAAAACAAAAAAAGAACAAATATGATTATGAATAAAATAGAAACTTAAACAAAAAGATAATACAAATGATATGGCTACTTTTTATATGTTACTATTGAATCCAAATTTTGAAATTTTTTTTAGATTTTTTAAGTAAGAAAATAAAATGTTGAAGTTTTCATTTTAGTGTTACATGATTTAAATAAATTTGCTCAGGTATTCAATTTTTCTTATCTAATAACCGTCAAACCGAAAGAAGTAAAATTCTTTCTGAGAAGTTTTATCCTTTTTTTAACCACCTTCCGGATACAATTTCAGTGTTTTGATTAACAGTGTGTCGGAGATAAATCCCAATTGTTTACTAAACCTGTAAACATGGTTAAAATTCCATTTCTCTATCTTAAACAGTGTAAAAGTTTTATAAACAGACGGGCGGATATGGACAGAATCAATTTAATAAGCAAATTTTGCAAAATTTTTTTTGAAGAATGCGTTAAAAATAACAATCACATAAATAGTTTGTGTTTTTCAATTATCTTTTTCAAACAAATAAAGTATAAAGGAACCACCAGAATACTAGAATTTAGTGCTATAGGATAAAATATACTCGCAAGCTGCTACTTCATAATGCACTCATTTTAGTTTCGATTTTCCAAAAATTTGAGATGAAAAATCATTACTGATGGCTTGCATAATTTTGCTACTTGAGGTGGAGTAATCTGAGCATTTGCACCATATCTAGAACGTTGTGGCCCTCCTACAACAAAATGGGTTGATATCCAAGTCTCGCATAGGCATTGCCAGGTTAGTGGTAATCATCACAGGCCAGCAGGTACACATGCAGTCGAACTGGGAATCCCTTCGAACATCTCCTGCAAGAATTGCAAAGTAGCGAGCGAAAGTGAGAACCTTGAGCACTTTCTTTGCAGAAGTCCAACCCTAGAGAGAGACTCTTCTCACTCGGCAAAAACAAGCTCAGCCAGCTCTCTAAATGCTAAATTAAAGAATTGATTTCCTATCTATATATCTGAACTCCTTGGGTTGGATATAAAAATTAAAACAACCACAAAACATAGGACACGTGAGTGTAGTGGGATCGAAATGGCGCAACCTACTGCTAATTGAGCCCTTCATGCAGCATCGTGAAGGTCACCATCCTACTTACCATACTCCAGTCCGTTACCTTAACTAGTTTCGAGGAGTCGAACTGTTCAAAAATGTTTATGTTTTGTTCTCCTGACTAAATTATTTGTCTGATTGCAAACAAACGTTGCTTAAGCGTTATTGAATGCTCTTCAAAATAATTCACTGAAAGAATTAAATTATATGACTTGCCATAGCTATTTCGGCATATCAATTTATCAAAATTTGTGTTTTAAAAGAATTCATTCACATTTTATAGTAGCAAGATCAACAATTCGATGCACTTATTTTGTAATATCAACACTACCCTCATGTAGACCAGAACTTTTAAACTCTAGATAAAATTTCTAGGTCTCTTAAGTTCTTGGATCCTTAAACTGAAAATAAATATACGGAATTTCGAGCTGGCAGGATTCTTAAATGAATCACCACTTCTATACCATTTATCACTACAATATTTCATATTTTCATTCATATAGAATTTCAATATATGCTCTGTACTTATAAGTTATAGTGTAAAAAATAGTGTGAAAATATAATGTGAAAAAATTCCTAGCTTCAACTAATTTTTTCATAAAAACATTAATTCATATCTAGGTTAACATGGTAGTATTCTCATATTAATAAAAATGACTAAATGTACCAGATTGCGTAATCCTAATTTTGAGCTGTTCAAACATGTGAAGAAATAGATTGGGTAGCGTGTAGATGGTTATTTTGATCATTATATATGTAGTTATAAATTTATGATTTTTTAAAAAGAACCTGAATTGAGAAAGATATTATTTTAAACATGTAAATGTAATTTTTAAACTGCAAAAATTTTCACTTAATTTTCAATAAGAAGTAAAGCAATATTTTCTATAATGTCTAAATTTAAAATTGTTTGTTTATCTCTTTAAAAGGTAATGACTTTTATGTGTAATTATTTTCATAACTTTTATTTGAAATTTAATTTTTAAATAATACAGTTAAAAATTACAACCTTCGGTTTTACAGGTTCATAGTGCTAATGTTTAGAAATGCCTGTTTAGAAATATTTCCTAAGTTTATGTAGTCATAGTCGTCATAGTCGTTCTTTAATCTAGTCGTAAAGTATGTTAGGCCGATAAATTTCAATTAAAAATAAATAATTCTAGGATTACCATTTTTTTATAACGTATATATTTTATTCTAAGTACTTATTATTTCCATTAAATTTTTATTTGTATTTTAACGAAAAAATTTGTCAATTTCATATAAAAATTCACCTCCATGGAGTGTTACTAGTCCGAGGTTTAAAATTTAAAACATTTAAATAGCCCCAAAACAACATTTCAAAACATGTCAAAATATTCGTTATAATAAATTGAATATCGAAATGTACTAAATTTAGCTGTCTAATAGAAAAAATACTTATTTAGCATAATTTTTTTAAAAATAAAATTTGGTTCTTTGTTATACTATGTCATTGTATACTCACCTCCATGAGTACATGAAGGAATACCATGGGTACAGGGAGGTGAATTTCTTGATAAATGAAGATTATTTTACAATGGATTTCTTAGATATTTCGTATAACTTTTATTAGTTTAGGTATCATTAATTATATGAATATACATTTAATTATTTATTATATAGAATAATAAAAAAAAACTTAATAATTAGAAATAAAAAAAAATTATTTTTTTTTGCATATTACAAGTAAAATAAGAACGACCCAAGAATACAATAGACAAGTCAAATATTATACATCTATGATATAGGTACAAATATGTATATGTATATGTTTAAAATGTTTTATTCATGCATTTTATTGAAACTAAATTTCAATTAAATTAAAAATAATCTAATTATGTTATGCTGAAACCATTTAACAGTATGTATATAATAATTTTATTTTAGTCTAAAATTAAAAAGAAAATGTAATATTAAATGTTAATAACATCATTTGAAAACTTTTCTAAAATCGAAATATAACGGTTTTATTTCAACTTGTATAATGATATTACCTGATATTACATACATATTGAAATTTAATATTTATTTTTTTTTTAACTTTTTGATATCAAGTTTTTAAAAAAAAAAAACCATTTTTGTTAAAAGTTTTAAAATACATCACATATGCATATTTTAAGATATTAAATTTAGAATTTAATTGAATTTTCTTAAATGAACATAAATTAAGAAAACTTTCATTTAACCAGAACCAGAAAAATGTATTAATGTAAAAAATTATTAATTAAATGAATATTATTTATTTATTTTCGTATAGTATTTTCGCAATACGTTTTCCAATAGCGATGTGCACCTTAAATAAATATGTATTTATACACATTTATATAATTTTAAATGCCGAGTTCCTTACATAATAATTTATGTATTTAATATTTAATAACATTCCATTTTGAAGATTAGACAGTATTTTAGAATTTATCCAATCTTTCAATCAACTGCTTCAAAGAAACAGAAAAGGCCCAATGCATCCCAATCTTAACTTTTTAAACTTAAATTATATTAAATTATTATAAATATATACTTTATAATAAAGTTGTGAATTATTGGTTAATTCTGATGTATAACGGAATATGTTGACTCAAATTTAACTAACTTCTCAACATTCTAAGCTAACGAGTTGAACTTTCAGAGAGGGCAATAAAATTAATCTAATCTAATTTATTTTACATTTATCGATTATGAAAGAAAATGTATCATTTTTGATATTGCAAAAAATTTAATTTTTAATTAAAGGAATATAAAACCATGATGCAATTTCTTTATCATTTGCATCAGGTCGTATATATATGAGAAACAGAATGCATTCTATTTCAAAATTGCTCATTACGTTTTTTATGTTTCATAAATTAAAGTTAAATTATTTGCAGTACTAAATATGATGTATGACTTTTAAACAAATTTAATTATATTCTTATTTTTTTATTTAAATTCAATATGTGATTAACGAATGAATGATAATTATTAACTATGTATATTAATCATTTTTATTTTCATAAAGCATTATTTTCATTTCATTTACTGTTTTTTTCATATATGTTATTATTTTGAACCGGGTAAGGATTTTATAAAAAAAAAAAAAATCGAAACAAAAATTCGGCATCAGAAACTTTGAAAAATTATAAAGTTTCATCTGCTTTTAATATAAACTGAATTTATAATTTCATCTGCTTGTCAAGAAAAGTATAACAAAACTAAAAATCTTTTGTTGAATTGTTAAAAAACTAAGAAAAATAAGAATGATATCTGAGAAATATTTTACATTGCATTATCAAATTTTTAATACAAAACTTTTAAAATTACTTCACTTTTTTTTCCTATTATAAATTATAAAAATATTAAAACAAAAAACAGAACAAATATGATTGTGAATAAAATAAAAACTTAAACAACAAAGTGTATAAAATCAAAGGTTTTTAAATGCAAACATTTTCAAAAAAAGAATACAAATGATATGACTACTTTTTTTATGTTACTATTGAATCCAAATTTGAGATTTTTTTTAGATTTTTTATATAAGAAAAAATAAAATGTTGAAGTTTTCATTTTAGTGTTACGTACTTTAAATAAATTTGCTCAGGTGTTCAATTTTTGTTATCTAATAACCTTCAAACCTCTTTCTGAGAAGTTTTATGCTTATTTTCAATCATATTCCGAATCCAATTTCAATGTTTTGATTAACAGTATATGTGGGAGATAAATCCCAATTTTTTAACTAGTCCATGGTTAAAATTCCATTTCTCTATCTTAAACAGTGTAAAAGTTTTATAAACAGACGGGCGGATATGGACAGAATCAATTTAATAAGCAAATTTTTTAAAACTTTTTTTGAAGAATGCGTTAAAAATAACAATCACACAAAAAGTTTGTGTTTTTCAATTATCTTTTTCAAACAAATAAAGTATAAAGGAACCACCAGAATACTAGAATTTAGTGCTATAGGATAAAATATACTCGCAAGCTGCTACTTCTTAATGCACTCATTTTAGTTTCGATTTTACAATAATTTGAGATGAAAAACCATTACTGATGCCTTACATAATTTTGCTACTTCATAAATCAATTAACTATTTCCGATTATCTTCTAATATTAACATTAGAGTAGTTCTCGAGAGTAGTTCGAGAAATTTCATCATAATACATATATTAATTTTCATAATCGACATCATTTTTTTTTGCTAACGTACAAATTTAAAAGAAATTCTTTAAACCGCACAAAAGAGTATGTGAAATTAAAAAAAAAAAGTTAAATAGTAAATACATTACTTTTATTTTGAAAAATCTGAATTCCATATTTTTAAAACCTATTTTGTGAAATTTTCGTTTATTTTAATTAGGGCCTCATTTGAAATAAATAAATAATTTTTTATACATAGATTTTTAACAAAAATTCAAACATTTTTTATAAATAAATTCTTTTTTTTAAATATTAAGTTTGAGTTTTTTTAATATTTAAGTTTTAGTTTAATTTAATATTCTTTAAATATTTTTTTTACGTTATTTAACACTTTTTTGATAAAATATTTGTTCCGTTAGAATAAAACAAAAGAAATCACTCACCGTTATATTTATAATTTTTCTTTAATTTAATTTTGTAACGACCAAATTGTTTTTTGTTACTTTAAATAACTGTTTTTTTTTTGTTGTTACCGTTATGTTCACTGGTAGTTTTTAGAATGACAGGATTGAAAGTTTGGTTGTTATAATTTATAAAGGATATTTTGTTAAACAGGTAGCCAATCAGCGCAATCCTAAAAGAAAAAGCTTTTTTTGATAAAATGTATTCATAATGTATTTTACAAGTGAAGTAATACAATATCATAATATTAAACAAATAAAAATAAAGAAATTGTTTTTAAACATTATTAAAAACACCTTATTTCAATTTAAATTAATAATACATAATTGTTTTTATTTTTTTTTTCTTTATTTATTTTTTTTATAAATTCAACATAATTTAATTCTAGAAATTGACATTTACATAATTTGTTACAGACCTTAGCAAAAACAGCTGTGTGGTCTAATAATTTAGAGTATACAGACGTGTTAAAAAAATAAAAGTAAAATTAATTTAAGATTCAATATTCAAAATTTACATAAATAAAAATTTAGTATTTCAGTATTATGTAACAATTTCAAATCTTATATTCTAAATAGTTTGCTTTATTATTGTTTTTTTTTTTTTTACATTAGTTTTAGTTTTGTTAGATTTTCAAGTTTAAAACTAGGTTATTATAACATAAACCTATACTATTTTGCATTATTATTTAACTTCCCTTTTTTTTTTTTTTAATATTTTTTACACTTAGTTATATATTACTTCTGTTAGTTTAAGTTTGTGTTTAGGAGAAGATCCCTAATATTTTTTTTAAATAAACTAAACGAGGACATGTTTTTTAGTTCATTACTTAAATAATTAAAAGCACTTAAACTTGTATATACAAAATTTGTTTTTTTATTTATTTGTTTTAAATATACAGAAAGATAGAAATTCAACTTGTTTCTGGTATTATAGCTATGGATATCAATATTGCGATTAATTAAAAGGTTATGTTAAATTAAAATGTTAATTATTTTTTTATTTTAATTTGTTTGTTCAAAGAAAATCAAGTTTGTTCAATTGACTTGTTGTAAAATTAAAAATAAATTACTAATATTAGCTTTATAACAATTAATCTGTTAAACACTTTTTTTTATGCCAAATTAAAATACTATGGTTTACCTTCATTATATTTTTTTTAAATTGCGATAAAGCTGGAAAACTGTAAGACTATATCGAAAACATATTCAAAAAGTTCCAGAGTTTAGATTTTAAAATATTTAAAGAAAAATATGTTATCTCAATTTCAGGAATTTTTCTTTTTACAAACTGAAAAATCTAAACCAAAACATTCACTATACACAGTACTAGAGTGAATGAATACTAGTTTATATTCATAATTAAGAGAATTCTATTTCAGTCGGTTAGACCTAGAAGAAAAAACAGCAATCTCTAGTAATAATTTCTTGTATTTTTATACCCGTACGATAGGATCGGGTATAATAAAATTACTCCTCCGTTTGTAACACCTCGAAATAAGCGAGCTAGATATACCTTCAAAGGTATGGATCGGATCAGAAAAAAATTCTAAGACTTTTGAGCCATGTCCGTCCGTCCGTCCGTCCGTCCGTCAGCACGCTAACTCAAAAACTAAGAAAGCTAGAATCTTGAAATTTACACAAAATGTTTTGGGAGTAATTTGTAGGTTCCCTATTTTTTTTGGTTGAGTTTGGACCAAGCCTTAGGGTAGCTCTCGAACACCTAACTTTTAGATCCCCACATTTTTTTTGCAATAGAGCTATAAAATTTTAACTACTGATAGATCTCACAAAAATATTAATTTTATTTTTAATAACTTTTTTTTTGTAGCCCCACTCGTTATGGAGCTACAGCTTCCCAAAGGTTCAAAAAAGCTCTATATTTAAATTGTTATAGCACAAGTTGTATAAGGTATATCTTCATTTTGAAAACGCCAAACGATTACTACTTTTATTAGCTTTAAAACTATATATACAATAAATATATACTTGTGGCATACGGTGTCTTAATTTACCGTTATGCGAAACTCAAATTTTGCAAAATCCTTTAACCCTTCTATCTTCTAAACGGTTTAAGTTGGAAACTTGAAATTGAAAATAAGTATGAGTCATTTCAGAAATTTTTTTTGTATCACCCCCCGTTTAGCAGCTGTAAGGGGTCAAAAACTGAAAATTTCCTATTTCTAAACACCTGTAACTTGAACACCTGTTAAAATTTTTTTTAAGTAATACACAAAAATTAAAGCTTCAACATTATACTCTTATTTCTGTTAACAACTTTTTTTAATAATATAGGGTTACTTTATAATTGACGAAAGTGTTACTTGATTTTTTCAAATTTTCTAACAAATTTCTTCAACGAATTTTTTCCATTTTGTTTTACTCGATAATTTGAAATTATTGAGGATATAATGCGTAGTACATAAAAATGCAAATAAATAAACAACATAACGGTTGCTTGAAGAATTTTTATTTACATGATATTGATATATTTACATATATATACATATCGTATATGTCACTAGTGAATGAATGATAAGAGTATATATGTATATTATATAGCGCCGTATTTATATACATATATGTATTTTATTGTACTTATAAGAAATTATTCTGTCAATGGAATATTTAAATATAATATAATATAATATTTAAAATTATATTTACTATTTTGTACTAAGTAAATTTAATATACATTTACCGCTTAGTATTAAATGGTACTATAGAATATTTGAAAAAGTTTTGGATTGATAATCGTTATGTGGAAGGTTAGAATCTGCTTTTGAAGAATGTACATATAAACATATAGTTTGAATATATGTGCAACCCATAGTACTAGACATTATAAAATTCACCCAAATTATTTTAAAATACTAAAATATTAAAAAAATAATATTGTAAGCAGAGTGACAGGCTGTGAACATGATAACGGTTCGTACGGGTATCTAAGAGTTGACAAAGTCAACTGTATTCTTCCTCGTTTAAAATGATCTAAATAAAATGAAATTATATGTGTCGTATGAACTTATTTTAAATATACAACTTTCATTTTAACAGATTTTTAGATTCATTTTATTTAATTTTTTTCTCTTATTTTATACTTTAAACCTGTGATGTTATTTGTGATTTATTTGTGACTGAATAATAATATCTTAAAAAAATCAAGATTATATTAACTTTGTTAACTTATTCAACCATTTTAAAGTCAAAATCCATTATAAATTAAAAATACATTATAAGTTATAAATTAAAAAAAAATTTAACTTTTCAAAATTAGAACATTATCCAAAATGCAAGACATAATGTAATCGATTTCCTAAATGAATGTAAGTTCCACTAATATAGCGAAGTTTTTTTATAAGTACTTTTTTAGTACATTTTCTAATTCTGACTCGATCGTTGGTAAACTACTTCCAATATCTTAACAGTAATCCTAAAATTTTTTTGAACTACTTTTGTTACTACTTTTTAGAACTTCCTTATTAAGAAATATATATTTCGCGATTTATAGAAGAAAGCTTTTATCAGACCAATGTATAAAAAAGGTGCTAAAACTTATTATATCAGGTCATATAGTTAAACTAATGTATTCTAAAAATGTTTGAAAAATTTTTTTGGACAATATATATTCGAATGTATATACATAATATATGTCATGTATATAGTATGACACATGAGTAAAGCTTTCCATTTACAACCGCATATAATAGAATTCTGTTTAAACTGAAAAAACTAGGGTTTATAACTTATCTTCTGAAATGGACAAAATCTTATCTTACTGATAGACACTTCAAGGTTCTATTTAGAGATACTATTTTCTTATCTTTTGTAGTAAACTCTGCCATTCCGCAAGGAAGTTATCTAGGTCAGCTATTTTTTATACTTTCAATGATGTTATTTCAAAAATTCAAAATAGTAATGTTTTTATGTAGGCTGCGAATATAAAAATTTGTAAGAAAATTACTTGTGTTCAAGATAGCATTCACCTTCAATGTGATTTAGATAGTTTCGCTGTCTGGTGTACTAAAAATTTACTGTGAAAAATGTAAATAAATGTGCAGTCGTATCATTTTCTTGACTGTCTAGTCCAATTTTTCATTATATTACCTAAATAAACAAATCATTCCAAAAGTAAAATTCATCAAAGATTGGTGTATAATTCGATAACAAATTTAATTTCAGACTCCATTATAAATATATTATTAACAAAGCGAATTCAATGTTAGGCTTCATTAAGAGATGATGGTCAAAAGAATTTACCGACCCAGGTGTTACTGGATTTATTGGTGGTGTTACTGGATCTCCAGTAATCTTTACTCTTTATATCAGCCTAGTTCCACCAAATCTAGAATATACCAGCCAAGAATATACCAGCCAAGTATATTACAACCAATACTTGGCTGGTATATTCAACCTTGATCTTCATACGTTTTTCAGAAGGGCGGGCGGCAAAAAAACTAACCATTAATAAATTAAAAATGAAGTTCATCATATTTAGAAACAAAAATAAGTCTCCAGTCATCCCGAACATTTATTGAAATGGCACCAAACTAGAACAGGCTGATACTCATACTGCTAAGCATCTTGGCGTTATTACAGACCTACAATTGCAATGGAATTCTCATGTAGATTACATATGCGAAAAGATACTGCATTTAATGGGAGTCTTATGGGAACTGAGTTGACCTTGTCTGGAGTTAGATCTTTTATATATGCATATGTCATTTCTTACTTGCGTTACAATATTATAAATTGGCCTCTGCTGACTATCTTTTTACCAGATGTTATCAGATCCTGACAAGAGCAATAAAAGCCGCATATAATTATAGTAGAGAGTACAGTGCAACTAAAGTTTGTACGGAGACTAGAATGCTTAAAATTAAAGAAATAATTCTCAGTTTTATTTATCTACAAAATTTTATACAAGAAAACGAAACACACCTCACATTTAAAAACAGATTGATAACCACAGGTGGGACTAAAAGAAATTGTAACCAGATAGATGTTCCAGTAAGCAAGACACAGAAACACCTAAAAATCTCATTCCGACGGCCCTTGTGTTTTGATTTTTTATTTTAGAATTTTATATATGAACTTAACTTTTCATTGTATTGTTTTCAAATATTCTTTTTTAAATTATTTTTCCGGTTTTATAATCTTTAATTAAACTAGACAATTTTACACTTTAACGTTGCTTGTATTCATATTGTGGTTCAAAATTAAATATAATTGACATCATCTACATCTCACTAAGTTATTACAACTGAAAGATATGAAGAATTAGCTTGTATAATACATCTTTTTGCAGCAAAAACAAAATTTGTACTTTAAAATAAGAAATAAATAAAATAAATAAATATTTTAATATACATATTATTAGGATTGAATCAGCTCAAAAAAATTTCTTAAGGTTTGCTCCCAACTACTCAAACTGGGATGATCTTAATAATTTACCTCCGTATGAGCACACATTAGATCTGACCCACTTAACTTCGCTTCACTTAAAAGGCGTAACTTAGCTGATGTTATTTTTCTTACAGATATTTGAAATAAAACTATGGATTCGACGTTCATTCGTAATAAAATTTTACTAAACATATGCACTTATACTTATTTTATACAGTTACTCTAACTTTGTAATTTCTATAGTCCCATATTTGAATTAAAAAAAAAAAACCAAATAATAAATAAATAATAATAAAACAAGTAAATGTAACAGTAAGTCGATGCAACCGACTTATTAATACCGTACACCTGAATAATTCGAATTAAATTAAAAATCCATAAGTGTTTTTGGCAGCTGCTTGAACTTCTTCCCTTTTCTGTCTTATTCAACTCGAATTTCAAGAACGTAAAAGAGGCATCCGCTTGGGATATGCTTGACACCGTTGTATAAAATTTTAAGTTTCTATCTTAATTATTTTCTAAGATTGGTAGTCCTTGGGAGGTTTGTGTCAGCTACCCGAATTGCCACTCCAATTCATCGAATCCATCTCAGGAACATAAAGAAAATTTGCCAGAACACCATTCTATTAAATTTAAAGGTTCTACTTTTGTTGGTTTTGGAGATATGCTCGTTGCTCTTGTGCTCGTCCGGAAGTTTCCAAAATACGAACCCATGGTTCAAATACTTTCAAATGTCAGTTTCCAATTTTACAGAAAAGGAAACATAACAGAACACCTTTGTACTAAAAATAAAAGTTCTATCTTTGTTGGTTGTGGAGATATACTCGTTTGCTCTGGGGCTCGTCCGGAAGCTTCCAAGATTTGAACCCATGGACCAAATCCTCACAAATTTCAGAAACATAAATCAAACATGAAGGAACACCATTCTGCCTAATTTAAAGGTTATATCTTTGTTGCATTTGGAGATAATATCATTTGCCCTGAGGCTCGTTCGGAAGCTTTCAAAATCCGAACCCAAGGACCAAATCCTCTCAAATTTCAGAGGCCTAAATCATACATGAAAGAACACCATTCTGCCAAAAGTAAAGGTTATATCTTTATTGGTTTTGGAGATAATCTCATTTGCTCTGGGGCTCGTTCGGAAGCTTCCAAAACCAAACCCATGGACCAAATCCTCTTAAATTTCAGAGACATAAATCAAACACGAAAGAACACCATTGTACCAAATTCAAAGGTTCTACCTTTGTTCGTATTGGATATAATCTCATTTGCTCTGCGGCTCGTTCGGAAGCTTCCAAAATTCGAATCCACGGTTCAAATTCTTTCAAATTTAAACCCATGGCCAAATCCTCTCAAATTTCAGAGACCTAAATCAAACATGAAAAAACACCATTCGGCCAAATTTAAAGGTTATATATTTGTTGTTTTTGGAGATAATCTCATTTGCTCTGGGGCTCGTTCGGAAGCTTCCAAATCCAAACCCATGGACCAAATCCTCTTAAATTTCAGAGACATAAATCGAACGGGAAGGAACATCATTGTACAAAATTTAAAGGTTCTATCTTTGTTGGTTTTGGAGATAATCTCATTTGCTCTGGTGCTCGTTCGGAAGCTTCCAAAACCCAAACCCATGGACCAAATCCTCTTAAATTTCAGAGACATAAATCGAACGGGAAGAAACATCATTGTACAAAATTTGAAGGTTCTATCTTTGTTGCTTTTGGAGATAATCTCGTTTGCTCCGGAATCATTCGGAAGCTTCCAGAATCCGAACCCATGGACGGATTTTGTCCAGATTCGAACTTAGCCTTTCTTTCGTAATTAGTAACCTACTATATAAATTTCATCAAGATAGCATCATTATTTTTTGAGTTATCGTGCGTACGGACGGACGGACGGACGGACATCGCTAAATCGACTCCGGCGGTGATCCTGATTCAGAATATATATACATGTCTATACCTAACTCGCTTCCTTTTGGTGGTTACAAACACCATACCAAAGTTAATATACCCTATACTTTAGGTGTAGGGTATAAAAACACTAATTCACAATATTGTTTTAATATCGATGTAAGTTTAATTTAATTGAAACTCATTCCATTTTTTTGCAACTTTCATCTTAAGTCTTAATGTTAGAGAAATCTTATATAATATTTTTTATATTTAAATTGATTTTAGCAGAAACTTAACCTTATATTATACTTGATACTTGCCAAAATAGTTTGAAGACACATAATTTTCTTTTAGTAAATTGGCTTTCATTAAGGCCGTGCCCGAAACTATCGCACTTTGCACTAAATACTAGCTAATCGCACTAAATTAATTCCGAAAAACTCCGAAAATGTTTTAGTGCATTCGAAAATAGTGCACTAAATTGTCTGATCGTACTTGATTCTCGTCTTAAAAGAGTAATACATGTAAGAAAAGAGTGTGAAGTGTCTAGTGTCAAGTGCTAGTGTGATAGATTCGGAAACGTCCTAAGTATGATTAATTAAATTTTAATATTTACAACTTGATTTGTAAAATATGTACTTATTTAAGTAAAAAACATTTTAGGATTTAAATGCATGGTTGTGACCTCTTGTAAAAAATAGCAGTATTTAGTATTATTATTTTTACAACATTATATTATATATTATTTATAAATAAGAATCATTTGTAAAATAAAAAAGTTGCATTCTATAAAGTTAAAAGTTTAACATGGGACTTGACAATAATTTCACTTTTGATGTTCAAATTATTTTTATTATATAAAATTGTTTTATAATATAAAATACTTAGAAAAATACTGAAGATTTAATCATTTCCGGTTATAAAAATAATTACTTCCGGTTTTCGATATCTGTGATAATTTTTTGAAATTTTATTGCCTAGATATACGATCCGATAATGTATAATAAATAGCGTTTTCATTTTTGAAAAAGTTTATTCATTACGAATTAATCTATTAACTCACAGTTAAGAGTGTCTTTTTGTAGGTTACGATCATTCAAAGAAATATATGATTTATATCATGCCTAAATATTTTAAAGTTTCGGAAAGAAATATGTGGCTTTCGCAGAATTGATAACATCAAAGTTCTTTATTATGTTTTTGCAGCATTAGAAACTTCTCTGCTAATACTATTCCATTCTTCAATTTTTTGAAGTTCACTGTTCAAAATGTTGGATCGTCGATATGCCACTGAAGTTGTCGTAGATTCAGCTGTCTTTTCGAAAAGATAATAACTGTCAAGAAAAATATCATCAGCAAAGCTATGAATTTTGTTCGATGATAGAAAATTATTGATGAATAAATATAATAAAAATCAACAGGTCAACCATTGATCTTTTTGATCTAAAGCCGTATTGGCAATCATTTATGAAAGCGTTATACTGTTAAGATACTTTTGAGTTGAAAGTCAATTATTATACTTTATTATTAATTTTATAACCTCTGATAGCGCTGAAATTAAAGCAATTGGTCTGTAGTTCGAAGGATTAGCATAAGCAGAAGCAAAATAATAATAGTAATTCAAGCATAAGCAAAATAATAATAGTACTAAGTCCCAAGACCAATTCCCATCTCTAACAGCACACGGGGATTCACCGTTCCCTTTTTATTATTTTTTGCACATATCTGATCGTCAAATGTAAAGTAATCCTAAGTTCCGTACTTAAAATATGTGATTTACAAGCAAAAGTAAAGCAACCGAGCAGTAAAAGCAAGCATACAACCGGATGATTGCCATAAAGAGAGGAATAAATCTAAAAAATCGTCAATCGTAACTAGCACAACTTTTAGTTCATCAGATATATAATCAAATATAGAATAAAGTTTAAGTGTGAAACAAAAACTACGATATAATAAACAAATACTAAAGGGTATTAGAGTAAATTATTAACAATGAACAAAATATTTAAATGAATTTAATGATTATAAAACTACAGAAAACACTACTAACTAAAAACACTTCTATTAACTAACTTCGAAATATAGTTAAGTCTTCATAAATTAACCAATCACAATATTATGATTACGTCATACAAAAATGACGATGCGTTCTAATTTATTTTACGAAGCATTTTTGAAACCGGTAAAAACTTTCCAGAATCAGTAGAGTAGAAAGGTATGTAAGTAGTAAAGATTTCTGTGACGGATTACGCTTTCTGTTGTCATAGAGCAAAGCATCTATTGTGATAAGCAAACGTTTGTGAAACTCTTCAATTCTACCAACATCAATGCTACGACATGGAATCCACATTCAATAACATTGAACCACATGTGTTTTCAAGCATCGCCAGTAGATTTGTGAGAACTTAGACTTTTAAGAAATTTGGAAACAATCGAGGATGTGTACCTTTTCTTCTGCGATGGAAGTATTATTATGTATTAGTGCGGAAGCCACTGATTTTGAAAAATCTTGCCTAAGAGATTTTCTTCATATTTCTTACTAATAGTTTTGAAAAATATCGGGTTTTGTTGAGAAATTTTTGTATATGTAAGAAAAGCTTTGCTTTTTTTTCTTTATTTCTTACTTTCAAAAAAATTTTAAGAATAGAAAATGTTTTAAAATTAACAACCGTTCCATACAAGTTGTTAAATATTTTGTTTCCCAAATTTAAGATTATTTATTTTGTAGGTAAATTGAATTATTTAAAAGTTATTTGATTTATGAATAACTATGTGTTAAACTTTTCCCATAAATCAATTAAAATTGAAATATTAATATATATAACATAATATTATATAAAAAAATAGAAGTAAACTTTTAAAATAAGTTTTATCTATAATGGAGATTATAAGAGTGTACATTTTCAACATGTTCTTTATTTTCAATACGGTTATTTTGTACTATTCATTTTTTCGGATATTAGAATTTAATTTATGATATCACCCTCAAAAATTTGTCAAAAAATTGTTCTAATTGATTCATATTTTAGAAACATAATTGCATTATCATATTTTATAAAAATTAGATTTAAACGAATACATATTGTGAAATTTTAAATAAATTTTTGTATTTAGGAGAACAACCTTATTATAATCAAAGAGAGGCAAAATATAATTGCGCTAGAAAAATTGTTAGGAAATAAATGAAACTTTACTTAATACAAGCATCAGTTAAACGTTCATTTAGCGAACTATAACTAATTTATTGAGTCATTATTAACATATGCTAGTAGGTTATAGTAGACGATGTTATTAGTTTAATATTGTTAGTTTCTTTAGTTTCATACACATATACATTAATGAAACTAACAATTTTAAACATTTCTCTAGTAGCCTAATTTTAATTTGAATTTAGGCTACTAGAAAAATATATACTACTGGGAACATACTTTCCAATATTGTAATATGATATTAAACAGACTACGATTATTGATTTACAATATTCATTATTTGACCAATATTGATACATATATGCGGCTCTCGTAAAGTCGGACATTGAGTGTTAGTTTTTTAACATTCATATCAAAAAGTTCAGACAGTGACTTAGTTTGTCTTACCATACGCGATGTAAATTGGTGTAAAATAAAAACAAATCCTGATTGGATTGTCCCTAAAAGAAAGTCTAGCTTCATAAGGGGAAAACGAATTAGGATCACTCCATGATAAATGACATGATGCAAAATTTAGAAAATTGTTTCAGACCGATTCAATGGGAGAAAAAACTATAACATGATACCGA
Source organism: Poecilobothrus nobilitatus (assembly GCA_947095535.1). Lineage (NCBI taxonomy): Eukaryota > Metazoa > Arthropoda > Insecta > Diptera > Dolichopodidae > Poecilobothrus > Poecilobothrus nobilitatus. Next base: position 376,689,400 of record OX352772.1, read on the forward strand.
GACCAAACCTGACTTCATTTTTCAAAGATTGTTCTAACGTAGATAATGAAAAAATCCTTTGTGATTTAGGGTTAAAAAATTTCTTTAATCAACGCATAATAAAGCCTATAGTAGGACGGCTGTAATTAACTATGTGCTTATAATGCCTTTTAAAATCTAGTCTGTTATCAAACCAATCAGAATCACAATCAAGCTCTTGAAAGAGCTTGATTGTTCAGAATATAGTAATATCTTATGGTTGAGCATACATGCAAATTGAAATTGAATATAATTTAATATATAGTTCTACTAAAATCCAGCTTTAGTAACTAATGTAGGTACTGATTTTATAACTTAAGAATTATAAAATTTGCATGTAAATAAATGTAAAAAAAAACAAGGCAGAATGTAAACCAACGGTTTTTAAAAATGAACATTTCCAAAAGATAATACAAAGTGTTTAGAATTGTGACTCTGGAATCATATATAATTAAATATGAAAAACCGTAAACACAAGTTTTAAAAAACCGTTTACACGCGTATAAAAATATATTATTCAAGCTTTAATTTTTATGTCTTGCCAAAGAAAAGTTTGTACAGGTGCCTAATTTACATTTTATAATTTAATGTCTAAAAATAGCAAATTTTAAATTTTTGCGCCCTAATAGCTCTTAAACAGGGCGTGGTACAAAACAATTTTCTGAGGAAACTTCTACTAATTCTAAAAGTTCTTTCTTATCTCTAAATTTCAAGTTCCTATCTAAAAGCGTATCGGAGTTATGAAGGTAGAAAAATCATTCAAAATTTGGTTTTCATATAACGGTAAATTTAAATACTAAATTTAAAAAAATTGTATAATTTTGATATTGATATACAAAGGTAAACAAAATTCTGTTGTTTGGTGTTTTTAGATTGAAAAAATATTAAGTAGCACCTGAGATTTACACTTATCAAAATAAAGCTTTTTCAAAAGTTTGAAGGGCTGTAATTCTGTAATGGATGGGTTACATAAAAACTATAACATTCATTTTTGTATGAGACTTGTCCATACAGACGGACAGAGTGAAACTTATAGGCAGATTTTTTCAAAATTTGTTGAAAATGTGCTAAAACTATTATGCTCATTGTAAGCTTTTTGTTCATATTCTTCCTTCTTTTTTTTATATAAAAAATAGTTATTTAACCATTCATTTATTTAAGATAATTTTTGTAATGATGTTTTTAAAATTAAGGCATAGATACAAACAAATTTATGGATTATTTATACATAACATTATTGATAGTATATCAAAACTTTAATATTATTAGTTGATTATAAAAACAAAACACTTCAAATTACATATGTATGTATACATATATTATTAATAAATTCTAGTTGTTATTTTACATATTTAATTTCAAATTAATTTGTTTATGCTTTCATTTATCGCTTGTAATGTCAGTAGATACAAGTAGATTTTGAAATATGTATGTAATAAACAAAATGTAATCGTTATGGCCACATTATATAGATTACTTACATAATTAATTTAGTTTTATAATCATTAATAACAATTTTATTTACATATGTATTTCGTATTTGAAAAATTTTTAGTTATATAGTAACTTGTTTTTTAAGCAGCTACAATTTCTTTATATTAAAGGAAGTGAAATAGAGAATTTTATTTATGGTCATCTTATTATTAATCTGGAATTTATACTTCAATAATTACTTTCTGTTCTTTATTTTAAACTTTGACTAACATCCGTTCACCCTAAAATTTAAAATTTTATTTTATTAAAAAAAATATGTTTTCTTTCATTTAATTGTACACGATTACAACATATTCAATTGTTTGACCTAGTCTGTTTATGTCTATTAAAAATCTATAATATTCTTATATACATACATACATATGTACTTATACTGTTCAAACACAAATCAACACTTATCAAAAGATAAGATAAATTAATTTATAATCAAATTTTTTAATTACAAATTTTTAAATGACAATAATATGACAGAATTTTGAAATATTTTTTTTTCTAGTTGAACTGGGAAAAAATAAAAAAAAAAATAAACTTTTTATTAAAAATGATTCATCGCCACCCAACACACTTAAATTTTTTTTATGAGGAAGAACGTTTTACTGGTTTTACGAATTTCAATTTTTTTTTTAATTCAAAAAGAAATAAATGACAAAATTTTACAATAAAACGAAAATTTGTTATAAAATTTCTTTATAATTTGCTTTTTTATTTTCCAATATAAGAATTAAAGAGTATTGAGGACCTTTTACTCTTATTATGTGTTTTGTTTTTAAGTGACTACATCACTAGTCACTAGTCACTACATTTAAATTTAATTCGTCAAAGAGAAAATAATGTTTTTTCGTAAAAATATTTAGTTCGCCGGTTGGCGGTTATTAATTTATCATCTATATATATACCTATATCATCTTATTGCGCCAAGCCACACGAGTATTTATTAGAAACGTTTTAATCTTCGCTTCGTTGCACATCCTCTTTCCATAAATCAGAAAATTAGTTTATAGGAAAAAAGTTATGAAACGAAAAGTAAAACGTTCCTCATAAATAATCGTATGATTTGGCGCAATTTTATTTACATATATAATTATTTTATCATCTTCATTTATTTTATGTAAGTTATAAGCTATGTAAATATTTCTGGTTCGATTGATTATCTTTCAACAAAGAAAAATGCTGTATTCTTAAATTGTTCATATAAGTCATAATATTTGTTTCCAATCATGAAATTAGTTTCAAAATAAAGGAATGATATAATCTGTAATTAAATTTTTGTAAAAACGCACATTTTTTTTGTATTAGCTTTTCCCAATGTTTTAATTTTTAACTACATAGTTACGTATCAAGCATTATGAAGTTTTAACTATACATATATGAATGTATGTATGTACATAATATGTATTTCTATGAATTGTTTTATTATACGTAGGTATATCAGTTTTCAATTCTTTGTAATTTATTACTAATATTTTTTTTTTTTTTTTATATTTTTGAATTTTTCAATATTTATGTAAATAATAGTCCATATTATTTGACTCTTGACGTAATGGATAAATTGCAGGCGTTTCAATCGAAATATATTGAATAAAACGCCGGTACGTATTCAGTAGGTCATACCCAGTAAAAATTAAACTGCAAAAAAAAAAAAATATCTTTTTTGTGTAAGATCAAGACCTAAATAAACAGGCCAAGAACTGAAAACACTTGAATGTAGTTGTGAGAGAATTGCAATCGATTCTCACGTATCGCGCGTATGAATAATTTCATAATTGATGTGAGTCTCGATTATAGCCATATAAGCGTGTACAAAATTTTAAAGTATGAAAGTAGTATAGACGTATACTATTACGATATTGAGGTAATTTATCTTCAGAAGCTTTTAAAATAAAAAATTTAAAGGATGACAATTTTTTAAATACATATTTATGAATGAAAATATTACATTTCAAAATATTTTTCTTTAATGAATTATGTAAAAAAGATGCGACTTTAATTTTCTCTTTGGACAAAATTGAATAAAGTAAATGGTTTTTGTGTTATTTCAAGATTTATAGTCGGCCCCCTATTTTTTCCATAAGACTGCGTGTAAATTTGTTAAAAGCTGGCCCCTTATTAAGCTTTTACTCTCTGCACTTCATGGGCTGATAATTGATGTGAGTCTCTTGTAAGATTAATAGATGGCACACACATACATATGTATATGTATATGTAATATGTTTTTTTTTCATGACCTTGTACAATAGCTACAGCCATGAAATCAACGGCCTTAGTTAACGATTACAGAAAAGTCTAATATGAATAAATATACATAATAGGCAAAATAATTGTGGATTCTCTATGTTTCTTTAAGAAGTGGAAAGAAGAAAAAAAAGAAGAGTAAGAACAATTTAAAATTACATACTTTTAAATCAAATTAGAATAATGTAAGATTATTTCAAATAATAATAATTAGAATATTCTTTTTTTTTAATTTTTGTTCTATCATCATTTATCTCCTAGATTTCTTCTGGAAAACTGTAAAAGTATTTTAATTTCAACTCTTAATTTTTATTTACATATTTATTTTGTACTTATATACCTATATGTACATAAATATTGTATTCTTTTGTAATTACTTAAGAATTATATAAGCCGTTCATATTAAAAATCTGGCAACACTAGTTTGTAGACGTATAAATATAATATCTGTTAAGGTACAATGTGCATGCATATCTAAATTTAAAATCTGTTATGTTAATGTTATTACAAATTACAATAGTGAATTGTTTTACCTAGAAAATTTAATTTCTGCGCAGTTCCCTGTACGTTTTATACCTGTGTATTTGTTACACATACATGCTTAGATATATATATTATATATTTGTAATTAGATTTATTTTGTTGGATATATGTATGTGTTTTAACTTATTGATACGTGTTTTTTTATGATAGATAATGTACATACTAGATATATGCATCCATAGATATGTATGTATTACATATGTATTTTTCATGTTTTACAATCATGTAATAAAATAACTTTGTATAAATAACAAAATTTATTAATGTTTGTATGCTATGAGTTCTGACTCTGAAATTAACTTATTTTTGGAAAATTCTAGAATAAAAGATGTCAAAAATTTTTGTTTTTAATTTTTAAATCATAGCAATTTGATGACATTTTCATAAAATTTTTTTTTTGATTTAGATACATTATGTACAAAATCAAAAAAGAAATTTATGTACTACACTTTTAGTATTATAATGTTTTAAATTATTGTTTTTTTTTTTAAATTTAAATTTATACATATGTACATAAATTAAAATTTATTTTTCCAATTGAACTTTTGAATTCTCCATTCCATTTGTGTACATTGGTAAATTCCTACAAATCATGGTGATAAAAACTAATTCTTAAAAACTTAAGGCAAATAGTAATAAAAGTTAAAAAAGAAACTACTCTTAACAATATATGCACATACATATGTATGTATGTATGTATGTAGCTAAGGACTAAAACGGCATTCATTAATTTGGTCTAGAAATGCCAGCTGTAGGTATTGATTTGGGGACGACATATTCATGTGTGGCAGTTTTTTACCAAGGAAAAGTTGAAATAATTACAAATTCAGAGGGACAAAGAACAACCCCTAGTTATGTGGCTTTTACAGATAAAGAAAGGTTAATTGGGGATGCAGCCAAAAATCAAGTAGTGCTAAACCCCGAAAATACCATTTATGATGCAAAACGTTTAATAGGTCGTAAATTTGATGATCCTCTAGTTCAGGAGGATTTAAAACTTTGGCCATTTGAAGTTATCAACGATAACGGAAGTCCCAAGATAATTGTTTTGTACAAAGGAGAAAAAAAGATTTTCACACCCGAAGAAATAAGCTCAATGGTTTTAACAAAAATGAAAGAAACTGCCCAGAATTATTTACAAGATGATGTAAAAGATGCTGTTATAACTGTTCCAGCATATTTTAACGATTCTCAAAGGCAAGCTACTAAAGATGCAGGAGCCATTGCCGGTATAAACGTGTTAAGAATTATTAATGAACCAACAGCTGCAGCTTTAGCATATGGCTTAGATAAAAATCTAACTGGTGAAAAATACATATTAATATTCGATTTAGGTGGAGGTACTTTTGACGTATCAATATTGAACGTTTCAGAAGGTTCTTTTTTTGAAGTTTGCGCTACAGCTGGTCATACACATTTAGGAGGAGAAGACTTTGACAATCGTTTAGTTAATTATTTTTGTGATGAATTCAAAAGAAAATTTAATAGAGACATCCACGAAAATGTTAGAGCAGTTCGCCGTTTGAAAACAGCTGCAGAACGATCAAAACGAATACTGTCATCTGGTACCGAAGCTTCAATAGAATTAGATGCTCTTTATGATGGAATAGATTTTTATACCAAAATTTCAAGAGCTAGATTTGAAGAACTAAATATAGATTTATTCAAAAAAACTTTGTTGCCAGTGGAAAGAGCTTTGAGTGATGCTAAACTTAACAAAAGCCAAATAAACGATATTGTTTTGATTGGTGGTTCTACTAGAATCCCGAAAATACAACACTTGTTAAAAATTTTTTTCGATGGTAGAATCTTAAACATTTCAATTAACCCAGATGAAGCAGTAGCTTATGGTGCAGCGATTCAAGCAGCAATTCTTAGTGGCAGTAAAAACTCTATTATTCAAGACATTCTTCTTATTGATGTAGCTCCTTTATCTTTGGGAATTGAAACAGCTGGAGGTATAATGACCAAAATTGTTTCGAGAAATACTAGAATACCTTGCGAAAAAATGCAAATATTTTCAACATATACCAACAATCAAACAGGAGTTACAATCCGGATTTACGAAGGTGAAAGAGCTATGACTAAAGACAATAATTTATTAGGTACATTCGATTTGGTAGGCATACCTCCAGCCCCGCGTGGAATTCCAAAAATTGAAGTTACTTTTGACATAGATGCAAATGGTATTCTAAACGTTTCAGCTAAGGATTTAAGTACAGGTAGAGCAGAAAATGTTGTTATTAATAATGACAAGGGCCGCCTTAAACCAGAGGATATAGAAAAAATGATTGCAGATGCCGAAAAGTATGCTCAGGAAGATGAAGAGAAGAGAACTCAAATTCAAACCCGAAATATGTTAGAAAGTTACGCTTTTGCTGTTAAACAAGCTTTAGAGGAAGCTGGTGAAACTTTAACAAGTGACGAAAAGGAGAGAGCTCTAAAGCAAAGTAATGAGGCCTTACAAAATATTGAAAAAAATCCTGATTTAAGTACAGAAGAATTACAAAGAATTCTTGAAAATCTTCAAAAAATATGCTTACCCATTATGATGAAAATTCATAATAGATATGCAGCAGGTTTAAGTAGTTATAGTAGCTCATTACTTTTATTGTGATCAATTATCGTAATCCACAACCAAAAATTGAAAAAGTCACTACTTTTAGTTTTAATTTGTAATAAATACAAACATATTGTATGTATATATGTATGTAGCTAAAATGAAATTGCATATTCTTGTAAAACGTTAATTTTAATATACGATCAAAAATATAACACCTTTTAAATTTAAGCAGTTCCTTTATTTTATAGAAAAACTTATAAATTTTATAGAAAAAATTCTTATAAACATTCTAGAAAATTCGAGACTATAGAATTCTTTAAACATGTGTCCATATTACAATGTACATACATATAATAAATAATGCGTCATGGTTTTTTTTTTTTGTTGAATGATTCCTTTCAGGAATGTTCGAGATTCTATAGAGATAACTTTTGTAACACAATGGTTTGTATGTGATATTCGAAAAATATTACATTGAAATATGTAAATTACGTATGTATGAATGTACATGGTATTGAATCATACATACAATGTATATGTGAGCTCATGTCAGTATAAATGCAGTAAAATGTATAAATGTTTATGTATAGTACCAGTATATTTGACACATTTACATTTTCAACATATTCACTCATATACAGGTAATACTGGTAACTGGATTGCTTATTCAATTTATTAATTCTTGTGAATATTGTATACAATTGTATTCATCTATAAGTATAATTAAATATGCATATACATAAGTACGCATGTACATATTATGGTTCCACACCACAGGCCATTATTATATGAAATGAATAGCTTGAAAAAATCAATAATGTACAGTATAAAAACGAAGGTACCTATATTATATATTACATACATAAATATTTATGGATGTAGGTATATTTACTCTTATATTGAAATTATTGGATCTATGTATAAGATAAGTATGGACTTTAATTTTTTATTTTTTTTAGTACTGTTTACGAATTTAGAGTCAGATTAGCCCAGAACTTAGCAAAAATTCGAATCACCTAGTTTATATCAATATTTAACAAACCTTCAGAATAACATATATTTATCTACATACATACATATATATTAATTTGTAATTATTATAACGTAATCATAGTTTGTTTATAATTACTACTTGTTTATTATCACTAAAAATAATTTTAATTAAACTTTAAAACTTTAAAAAAATTGGTATTTTATATTAGAATATATTATATGTTATATTATGTATGTTTGTAAGCCTAGGCAGAATTCATCTTTGTTTCTTCATTTCTGTGCTATTGATACACAATGCGTTCAGCATTGAAAAATATACATACATACATATGTATATATAAAAAATCGTTAGAAACGGAAAAAGAAATTATCTTTCTTTTACAAGATATACATACATATACATGCATACATATGTCTGAAAAATTTTGAACACCGTCTTCTCGTAAACCGTTAAAATGAAACCTCCCCTCAGAACAACTTTTGGCCTATTTTGATCACCTTTATTTATTACTTACTCGAGTTTTGCGGTGTGCTCGTGAAACACCCTGTAAAAGACAACGCCTTTCTTTAACTCAAAAGAGTAATTTACAACATAAAATTACATGGATATAGTTTATTCAATGTGTGAATTCTTTTGTACTAGTAATTGGTATATATTTGGTTCGAAATAAATATACCCATATACATACCTATACTTAATGTACTAACTTAGTTTCCTAATAAAATTTGTTTAAGACATTTCTTAGAAATTTTGAACAATTATAAAAAATTTAAATTTTCATAAAATGAAGTAGGGGTGTATATTAAATTTACATCTTTTTACTGTATTATCTATAATTATAATTTAGTAGTTTTCAGCCACTTACTACGTATTATGAGATTCTATTACAAAATCTATATTAACATATAACATACATATGTATGTATGTTTAGAATTATAATTTTTTTTGTTTTCTTTTCGAATCAAGAAATTTTGTATCCCATACAATTTTTTTTTAATCACGGTAAAATATATTTATACATCAGCTACAGGGCCCTTAGTTTTATTATAATGTTATAGAATATATGAAACTATACTTAAGAAATGTAAAATTTATAAACACTCCATCTGGTAAGCGATATAACATAGTTGACAAAAGTAAGTTTCATTCCTACTTACTTAAGTATGTTCCTACATAGAATAAATTATAATTATTTTAGGAAATTAAAAATATCTTTATAAAATTTGCTTAATTCTAACTAATAACTATTATATTTAAAGAAAATAAATGAATTTTAAAAATAAACATGATAATAAAATTCAAAAAAAAAGTATATGTACCTACATTAAAAACAATTATTGTACAATAGGTAGTACATATTGTATGAATGGTATGAGTGGTCTCGGGTTCAAACCCCGGCTGGATCATATAGATTAATAAAAAATAAGATAGATTTTTCTTATAATATATAATTAGTAGAATATAAATAAATTAAAAATAAGTACCTATATATGTATGTCATATAAATTATAATAAAAATATCATATTGTAATAGCTATATATAATAAATTAATAATAAACCATAATTCTTGTATAAGATAATAGATGGCGTAGAAATAATAGAAACGTACAATAGCTACAGCCGAGTAATCAACGGCTTAGAGAAATTAATGATTCACGAAACTGAAGCTTAGTCAAATATGAATAATAAATGACTTAGTGAATGTTCTAAACTCTTCATTGGAGTGGCAAGGAAAAAAAAAAAGGTCGTACATATATGTATGTATGGTATATGTACATCATACATACATGTAAGTAGATATTTTCATAGGTACTGATACACTGCTGTTTATATACAGGCAATCGCGTAGAGAGAGAATTTAAAAACTAAGATCCAAATTTTCGCAATTTAGAATGCAAAAATAGAATTTTTCAACTTAAATTTGAAGGATCTTATTGTTCTGCAGTAGAAAATAATAGATGATATTATTTTTATAAAATTTGAAATATTTTCTATTAACTGTAAAAATCATTTTAAAAAATTTAATCATTTGCATGCTCAAAATTAAGTTTTAAAAAAACTCTACTGAAATTGAAAAATACACACCCACTTCGATTAAAGTGCTTAAGCGCACTTTTAAACGAAAAAATAAAAAAGCGAAGTCATATTTTTAATTTTTATATGAACTGAATAAAAACAAAAGAAAAAGAATAGAGAAATATTATTTTACGAACATTATTATCAGGTGTATTTCGTTCAAACTTAGATTAAAATTTTCTTCAAGATTGCCTGGTATACTATAACCAGTAGTGACTGATATAAATATTATTAACCAGATAAATATTTAAAAATAATTTATTGTTATTACAAAGTCTTTTATTCTAATATTTTATAGTATAAATTATATTATAATCAAAATAAATTGTAGTATAATTTTTTTTAACAAAAAATATAAATTTACTTCAGCCACCATTACTTCTTCTTTTTTGTTTTTATTTAATTTATCTATAACTGTATTTTAAATGTGTTTGTGTTTATTTAAAATAAAAAAGTATATAGGTACATTACATATACATATATATTTTATTTTAAATGCAAGAATATGTATATGAATGAACTACAGATACAGTATCTATTCCATACTTATTTACTTACTATCTACACAATATATGTAGCTATGTTTATAGGTAATATTATAAATTTTTAATATGTGTTATAAAAGTGCGACAGAATTTTCTCGAAATTTTTTTAGCTATAAATACCACAAAACGCTTCGTTTGGTTTTCATTCAGTTTGAAAATTTCGTAGTGTTAAAATAAGTGAAAAAATAAAATATTGTTAAATATAAAATAGTATACCTACATAGTTCTAAATAAATTTGTTATAAAGTGTTTTAAAGTAGTGAAAAAAAAAATATTCAAAATGGCGTACATAAATGTAATATTAAATTTAGTTAAAAAAACTAAACCAGGCTGATATTTCAAAATTAAATTTTATTGGAAATAACAAGAAAATTTCATAGCTCCAGGTACAAAATTCATAATAATTAATAAGGCTCGACAAAATAAAATATGGTTTTTACAAGGGAAAGTTCATATGAAATTAACAAAAATGGAAATTACTAGAATTTCTTGAAGCCAGATTAACAGATGAGAAATTTTAAAGTTTTTAAGCTGAGATGCAATTGTTAAAGAATTTGACTTTCAAAATTTAAAGGAGAAATTCATATGTACATACATACATATATAATATATTGGAAAGTTCTTCAACGCTTCAGAAAAATAAGGAAAAAATTAGCGTCTTTTTGGCTAGGAATATACATACATAATAATTAAAAATGGGTAATTAGTTACTTAAGCTTATCGAATTCGTATCTTATTTTTACAATAATTTACGCAGTTTTTAAAAAATATAAAAATATACTTATATATAAATGTATAAGGTGTGCGCATTTGTGTGTGTGAATGGAAAACTATAAATAGGTATTATCGATCGATAATTAACATTTTTAATTCGTCATCTAAAATTTTAAACATCAATACATCCATATGCAATAATTTTCAATGTAGTAAACAAAAAACTTAATTTTTACTAAACGAATTACACAATTTTAGCAAATTTTAAATTATAAGTACATATGTATGTACATACTAGAGAAAAAGTTTTGTTCACTCTTACTTCCTTTCTTTTTTTTTTGTTTTTTTTTTTTTTTTTTTTTTTTTTTTCTTACCTAAAAAGTAGAAAATTTTCCATAAAAAATACATATGTACATATGTATGTACATACATATACATATGTATAATGCAGAGTGTGCTGAAAGTTTTGGTGTTTGTTGCATAATTCAATTCAAATAACAATTACATGGTAAAATAGCGTTGCTTGCTCAAGAATACTACACAAATTTAAAATTAATGAATTAATTTCATTCAAGTAAAAGCTAACATTAAAAGTAAAAAAAAAATTAAAACTACTTATAAGACGCTACATATTATACACACATACATTAAATTTAATTTCTTTTCTCGAAATTTTTTTTAAATAAAACCAATTGTTGTTTCAATGAAGTGAAAGTCTTCTCTAATTTCCAAATTTTAATAGACGGAGTATAGGTGGATTTTCTTTAGTGGTTTTCTATGTAAATTACTACTGTTTGTATTAAAAATATGTTTACTGTTAAGTTAAACATACATACATACGTACATACATATTTGTATTATATTATTTTAGCTGACTTGAGTAAGCAAGAGTTGTTTTTTTTCTTCCGTATAATTTTCATTATAAGTTTTTTTCTTTTTTTTTCCACAAAATTAATCATGTTTAGTAATTAAGATATCTATATGCATATTTAATATATTTACATACATTTCTTTTTTTTCTTATAAAAATTTAGCTTAGTTTATATAATTTTAACTTATACATATATGTATTTTTTTTATGTACAAAAAAAATTTCAAATATAACAAAATTAAACTCAAAGTTCAACTTTAGTGAACAATTTGTAAACTTATAAAAACAACATTTTTTGAAAATTTTTAGTTCTCCGACGTTTTTTGTTCGCTGTTGCTGTTGTGCAAATATTTTATCTTAAATAACGTATTATCTGATCTGATCTACTGACAATAAGAAATGGCAATCAAAACCAAGGCATTAATTTATGAATAAATTTGATAACGAGAAGTCATGTATAAATATTGAGAAGAGATGAAAATGATCAACGCCTTCGAGCAATGTATTTAAATACAAATTTTATGTTTTAAGTCATATATAGGTATCAATTTTGAAACGTATTGAAAAAAAAGATGTAGTAAATTACTTAAAATTAAATTAAAAATGAAAAATACATAGAATAATATCTACGTTTCCTGCCTAGATTTGAAGTACTTAAATTCATAGTTTTTTTTTATTTTTCTTATTTTATTCTATAATTAAGAATTTCGTTATTTGATTGTTTTATTTTTTTTTTTTTTTTATTGATGATTCAACTGTTTTATAAGAATATTTCTTCTTTGAATGAAAAAAATGATATGAAAAATTGCTGTATTATTCCAAAGAAAAAATGCAAAAAAAAAAATTAAAAAACGAAAAAATTAAAAAGATCAGAAAAGCAAAGAAAGAAATAAATTAATTTAAAATATGATGTTCGTTCCAATTATTTATACAATGAAAAAAAATATCTATGAATATTCATTTTATAGGAAACAACGTGCGTCTTGCAAAGATACATAAGAATAAGTATGTGCATAAAAAAAGTAAGTAGGTAATTTTTGAAGAAAATAATTATTAATAAATAATAATTAATGTTGCTCCAAAAACATACATATACAATTAAAATGTCTTAAATTATTATCTACTAAATAAATACATTTTACTTAAATTTTTTTTTTTTAAATTCATAAAAGATTACACATTGATATAAATTTATTATAACTACGGGTATTAAATTTTTATACCTATACAAAAATTATTTTAAATTTTTTTTGTAAGCTATCTATACATTTTTTTTAAGAATATGAAAGTTTTATTTATTATATCTAAAGCTGCTGTCGCGCGAATCAACAATTTCATTCCAGTCAATCATAATGAAGTGTAGCATAAGTCAATTAACTTAGTTTTAACTTATTGAGTCTCCATTTCAAAAATGTATTAAAAACGATAACGAACTGCTGACAAACAATACTATATTGAACAAAAACATCAAATTAATATAAAAATAAAACGTCAATGAAAAAAATGTAGTTGACTCTAAAAGTTCATCATTTTGAAGAACACAGTCAACACAATTGCTACGCGCGATTTATTTGAATTAAATTGACTTTAATTGAAAGTCAATTAAAAATTGATTCTCGTGACAGCATTTTATAACATTGAAGATCAAAATAAGTTAACCAATTTGTGTTTCGATATACATATTAAAAAGTAGATTTATACATATTAATTGTGCTTATTACAAAATCTCACATTTTCTCACATCACATCTGATTAATTTGAGATGCCTGTACTAATTAGTAGCACCCTTACTGTGAAGTGCTACTTTTGCTAAACGAAAATCGCATTCGGAAATTTGTACACTTTAAAAACCGAAAACAGTCACAAAGCTACTAAAAAAATTGAGCTTTAACAAAATAGCCAGTTTTTTTATTTTTGTGACAAGGCAAGAAACCTTATTAATTTGCCCTTTTAACTTTTCGAATAAAGCATTTTTATAATATATTTAATAAAATTAAAATTAATTGTAGACAATAATATTTCAATCATTAAAATAATTTTTATTTTCATTTTTTTACTTCAACTAAAAAATTATTAAATTTATTTCTAAAATATTTCCCTTTTTATTTGAGAAAAATATCGCTAAAATTATTCAATGTGTTATTTTTTATACATAAACTTGTTTTATACTTTTTTTTAACTTGTGTTGAAAAAAATGTCAGACATATTTTTCCTTAAGATGAATAATTATGTAAAAATATAAAAATTTACTTGTCTCGCTTTTAAATGAGACTATTTCTGAATCAATTTTTTGTCAATCACATTAGACTTCTAATATCCCAAAAAAAAATTTTCAGACTGGTCAGCCCAGCCCAGTAAGTGGATCTCGTAATAAGCATAATATGTTGATTATCTTTTTTTTTGTTGTTGTAAATTTTTAACAATTGGTATCCTTTTGACTTCTATTTATATTGGAAAAAAATCTAGAATGAATACCGCGGATTGTTTTATAGATGCGATATTTGTTACATTATTTTCTATAATTTATATATATATATATATATGTATATATATATATATATCTATATATATATATATCTATATATATATCTATATATATATCTATATATATATCTATATGTAATTAAGGCCGTTTGTTTAAAAATATTCTCATTTTTCTATTAGTTAATTTTAAGTTTCAACTTGGAATTATTATTATTATAAAAGCAATAATAATATTTAATTACACCTTCATTACATTTTCTTGTCAACTTAATTAAAATGCGTTTTAAAGTTTATTTAGTATGCTACTTATAGAATATTACTCTACGTATTTAATTTATTTAAATTTTGCTTATTCACTTTTTATTGAAAATAAGTAAAAAATATTTTCTCTTAAACTAAATACTTAAATGAATTATTTATACATATTTTTATTAATTAATAAATTATTAATTATACTATTAAATTTTTGAAATGTACATAATTTTAACTATTTTTTTATTATATCAGCTAAAGGGAATCAAATGCTGAAATTATTCTTGTTTTTTTCTTTCATTTCTAATTTTATTTATTATTCTTTATAATAATTTAATATATATAATTCTATTATAATTATTAATACTTAATTATATTAATGTATATACATATTTACAAACTAAAATATAATATAATAATTTTGTGTACAAATTTTGGATAAATACTCGACTTTTTTTATATACTGTATAATTTTTTTAAGTATATGAACTACGTAGTTACTTATATTCATTTTTTATTTTTAACTTTCCCTAAAATTTTCTTTGCTTGTCAATTTACCAATAACCTTATCTAGACAATTTATTAAAAGTGGCTCTTAAAGGAAAACAAATGTCGTTAAAATATTTCGAGAAAATAATCAATTTTCTATGAAGCAGAATTTTTTACTCTTCCAAGTTGATTATTTTAATATAATTTTATTTTATATGTATCTTAGTTTATAATTCGAATATAGCTATTTTAATATATCATATAATATGTAATATACCATTCAATAATACTAATTAAATACTTATAAAATATAAATACAAGTATACAACACTAAACAAAAATTAATTGAAATTTAAAAATTTTAATATTGGAGTATTTAATATTCAGCAAAGGGAATCAAATGCTGAAAGTAAGTTTAATTTTTTTATTAAAAAGCAAAATTTAAACCAAAATTTGGCTAATTTGAATAACATACAAAATAATATTCCCAAAATCTGATAACTAAATAAAAAAAATAATAATTTTTTGTGTAACAAAACATATCGCAATTTTATTTTATATAATGTTATGATCATTTGTTATAAGTTTTATTCTAAAAAATAAAACTTTCTGCTTAAATTTGATTAATTCGATAAAAGAAATGTGTAGTCTTTAAAATAATTTTTAGAAAACTAAATTTGAAACTAATATCACAAACAAATTTAGCTAAATATGTACATATGTATAGGTATATTTAAATAATTTAAATGTCGAATTGTATTATTGGTGATTAAACCAAAAATTAAAAATGCAACTTAACTTAAAATATAAAAACTATTTAATAAAAGCTACGAAAATATAAGATTATTGTAAAAGAAAATATTTCGTCCCATAAAAATAGTAGTAAGTAAGTTTATTCTTCGTTTAAAAAAAAGTTCAAATTCTAAAATAAGGATAATTCATTTCAATTTGTTAATTATAACATCAAGAAGTATTTAAAAAAAATTAGAGAAGTAAAAATTAAATATTTTCTTCGTTAAAATATTTCGCAAACATGTAGCTTATAGGATAAAATAATATACACCGTACACCGTAAATAAGTTTACATGATCGTCCTTTACAAATACGATAAAGTTTACGCAAATACAAAATTAGGGAAAAAAATATGCCGAACAATAAATGTAGTAGTAAAATATGTACAATTCGTCGTTTAAAATAATATTCAAATTTAATAACATCGATAATCCTTATATCCATATATCTTGTTCAAGCAACTTCGCAAATATGTCAATCATATACCATTTTTTAATAGATCGTCGCTTACATATCAGAAAAAGTCTACGCAAATACAAAATTAGGGAAAAAACCTATACCGACCAATAAACATAATAGTAAAATGTGTGCTATACGCCGTTTAAAATAATGTTCAAATTGAATAACATCGATAATCCTTATATCCATATATTTTCATCAAGCAACTTCGCAAATATGTCAATCATATAGAATTTTTTAATAGATCGTCGCTTACAAACCCGATACAGTCTAGGCAAATACAAAATTAGGGAATAAAACTAAAAACTAAGCCCACCAATAAATATAATAGTAAAATATGTACTAATCGCAATTTTGAATAATATTCAAAACAATAATATCGATTATCCATTATATCTATATATCTTCGTCAAGCGACTTCACAAATGTGTAAATCATAAACAATTTTTTAATAGATCGTCGCTTACAGATATAAAAAAGACTATGCACATACAAAATTAGGGAAAAGAAATATGCCGAACAATAAACGTAGTAGTAAAATATTTCTATTCGCCGTTTAAAATAATATTCAAATTCAATAACATCGATAATTCTTATATCTTCATCAAGCAACTTTGCAAATGTGCAAAACAGAAACAATTTTTTAATAGATCTTCGCTAACAAATAAAAAAAGTCGGCGCAAATACAAAAGTAGTGAATAAAACGAAGCCGACCAATAAACATAATAATAAATTTTGTTCTATTCGCCATTTAAAATAATATTCAAATTCAATAACTTCGATAATCCGTTATATCCATAAATCTTCGTTAAGCGACTTCACAAATGTGTAAATCATAAACAATTGTAATAGATCGTCGTTTACAAATACGAAAAAGTTCACGCAAATACAAAATTAGGGAATAAAACTAAGCCCACCAATAACCATAATAGTGAAATATGTTCTGTTCGCCATTTAGAATAATATTTAAATTCAATAACATTGATTATCCGTTATATCCATATATCTTCGTCAAACGACTATCCAAATTTGTAAATCATAAACAATTTTTTAATAGATCGTCGCTTACAAATACGAAATACAAGTCCACGCAATACAAAATTAGGGAATAAAATTAAGCCAAATTCAATAACATCGATAATCCATTGAATCCATATATCTTCGTCAAGCAACTTCGCAAATATATAAGTCATTTACAATTTTAGAGTCTATGCAAAAGCAAAAGTGTGGAAAAAAATTATGCCGAACAATAAACATTGTAGTAAAATATGTTCTAGCCGTTTAAAATAATATTCAAATTCATTAACTTCGATAAGCCTTTGTATCCATATGTCTTCGTCAAGCAACTTTGCAAATATGTAAATCAAGTATAATTTGTTATTAGATCGTCGACTGCAAATATGATAAAGTCTACGCAAATTTAAATTTAGGGCAAAAAATATATTCCGAACAATAACCAATTCGCCGCTTAAAATAATATTCAAATTCAATAACATCGATAATCCGTTATAACCATATATCTTCATCAAGAAATTTGGCAAATATGTAAGTCATTTACAATTTTTTAATAGATAATACAAGTACGATAAAGTCTACGCAAATATAAAATTAGGGGAAAAAAATATTCCAAACAATAAACATTGTAGTAAAATATCTACAATTTGCCGTTTAAAATAATATTCAAAATAAATATCATCGATAATCCATTGTACCCACATATATATCAAGCAATTTTGCAAATTTATAAATCATGTACAATTTTTCATTAGATCGTCGATTGCAAATACGATAAAGTCTACGCAAATACTAATTTAGGGCAAAAACCAATATTCCGAACAATAAACTTTGTAGTAAATTATGTTCTATTCGCCATTTAAAATAATAATCAAATTCAATAACTTCGATAATCCCTTATATTTATATATCTTCGTCAGAGCAACTTTGCAAATATAAAAATCAAGTACAATTTTTTATTAGATCTTCGATTACATATACGATAAAGTCTACGCAAATGCAAAATTAGAGAACACAATTATTCCGAACAATAAACATTGTAGCAAAATATGTACAATTCACCGTTTTAAGTAATATCCAAATTCAATACCATCGATAATCCGTTATACCCATAAATCTTCGTCAAGAATCTTCGCAAATATACAAGTCATTTACAATTTTAGAGTCTACGCAAATACAAAAGTGTGGAAAAAAATTATGCCGAACAATAAACATTGTAGTAAAATATGTTCTAGCCGTTTAAAATAATATTCAAATTCCATAACTTCGAAAATCCTTTGTAACCATATATCTTCGTCAAGCAACTTTGCAAATATATAAATTAAGTATAATTTTTTATTAGATCGTCGACTGCACATGCGATAAAGTCTACGCAAATACAAATTTAGGGCAAAAAAAATATTCCGAACAATAAACAATTCGCCGTTTAAAATAATATTCAAATTCAATATCATCGATAATCCATTGTATCCAAATATATTCATCAAGCAATTTTGCAAATTTATAAATCATGTACAATTTTTCATTAGATCGTCGATTGCAAATACGATAAAGTCTACGCAAATACTAATTTAGGGCAAAAACCAATATTCCGAACAATAAACTTTGTAGTAAATTATGTTCTATTCGCCATTTAAAATAATAATCAAATTCAATAACTTCGATAATCCCTTATATTTATATATCTTCGTCAGAGCAACTTTGCAAATATAAAAATCAAGTACAATTTTTTATTAGATCTTCGATTACATATACGATAAAGTCTACGCAAATGCAAAATTAGAGAACACAATTATTCCGAACAATAAACATTGTAGCAAAATATGTACAATTCACCGTTTTAAGTAATATCCAAATTCAATACCATCGATAATCCGTTATACCCATAAATCTTCGTCAAGAATCTTCGCAAATATACAAGTCATTTACAATTTTAGAGTCTACGCAAATACAAAAGTGTGGAAAAAAATTATGCCGAACAATAAACATTGTAGTAAAATATGTTCTAGCCGTTTAAAATAATATTCAAATTCCATAACTTCGAAAATCCTTTGTAACCATATATCTTCGTCAAGCAACTTTGCAAATATATAAATCAAGTATAACTTTTTATTAGATCGTCGACTGCACATGCGATAAAGTCTACGCAAATACAAATTTAGGGCAAAAAAAATATTCCGAACAATAAACAATTCGCCGTTTAAAATAATATTCAAATTCAATATCATCGATAATCCATTGTATCCAAATATATTCATCAAGCAATTTTGCAAATTTATAAATCATGTACAATTTTTCATTAGATCGTCGATTGCAAATACGATAAAGTCTACGCAAATACTAATTTAGGGCAAAAACCAATATTCCGAACAATAAACTTTGTAGTAAATTATGTTCTATTCGCCATTTAAAATAATATTCAAAATCAATATCATCGATAATCCATTGTACCCACATATATTCATCAAGCAATTTTGCAAATTTATAAATCATGTACAATTTTTCATTAGATCGTCGATTGCAAATGCGATAAAATCTACGCAAATACAAATTTAGGGCAAAAAAAATAGTCCGAACAATAAACTTTGTAGTAAAATATGTTCTATTCGCTGTTTAAAATAATATTCAAATTCAATAACATCGATAATCCGTTATATCCGTATTTCTTCGTCAAGAAACTTCGCAAATATGTAAGTCATTTACAATTTTTTAATACATCGTCGATTATAAATACAATAAGGTGTACACAAATGCAAAATTAGAGAAAAAAATGATTCCGAACAATAAACATTGCAGTAAAATGTGTACAATTTGCCGTTTTAAGTAATATCCAAATTCAATACCATCGATATTCCGCTAAATCCATTTATCTTCGTCAAGAATCTTCGCAAATATATAAGTTATTTACAATTTTAGAGTCTACGCAATTACAACAGGGCGGAAAAAAATTATGCCGAACAATAAACATTGTAGTAAAATATGTTCCAGCCGTTTAAAATAATATTCAAATTCCATAACTTCGAAAATCCTTTGTATCCATATATCTTCGTCAAGCAACTTTACAAATATATAAATCAAGTATAATTTTTTATTAGATCGTCGACTGCACATGCGATAAAGTCTACGCAAATACAAATTTAGGGCAAAAAAATATTCCGAACAATAAACAATTCGCCGTTTAAAATAATATTCAAATTCAATATCATCGATAATCCATTGTATCCAAATATATTCATCAAGCAATTTTGCAAATTTATAAATCATGTACAATTTTTCATTAGATCGTCGATTGCAAATACGATAAAGTCTACGCAAATACTAATTTAGTGCAAAAAAAAATAAACAGAACAATAAGCATTGTAATAAAATATGTACAATTCGCCGTTTAAAATAATATTCAAATTCAATAACATCGATAATCCGTTATATCCTTATTTTTTCGTCAAGGAACTTCGCAAATATGTTAGTCAGTTACAATTTTTTAAAGCATCGTCGATTACAATTACGATATAGTATACGCAAATACGAAAGTAAGGGAAAAAATTCTGTCGAACAATGAAGAACGTAGTAAAATATTTCTATTCGCCGTTTAAAATAATATTTAAATTCAATAACTTCGATAATCCGTTGTATTTATATATCTTCGTCAGAGCAACTTTGTAAATATAAAAATCAAGTACAATTTTTTATTAGATCTTCCACTAAACATATGGTAAAGTCTACGCAAATACAAAATTAGTGGTAAAAATTATGCCGACACATAAGCATATTAGTAAAATATGTTCTATTCGCCGTTTAAAATAATACTCAAATTCAATAACATCGATAATTCGTTTTATCCATATTTCTTCGTCAAGAACCTTCGCAAATATGTAAGTCATTTTCAATTTTTTAATACATCGTCGATTATAAATACGATGAAGTCTATGCAAATACAAATTTGGGGCAAAAAAAATATTCGAAACAATAAACAAACATTGTAGTAAAATACGTACAATTCGTCGTTTAAAATAATATTCAAATTCAATACCATCGATAATCCGTTATATCCATATATCTTCGTCAAGAAACTTCGCAGATATGTAAATTATTTACAATTTTTTATTAGATCTTCGATTACATATACGATAAAGCCTACGCAAATACAAAATTAGAGAAAAAAATTATTCCGAACAGTATAAATTGTAGTAAAATGTGTACAATTCGCCGTTTTAAGTAATATTCAAGTTCAATAACATCGATAATCAGTTATATCCATAAATCTTCGTCAAGAAACTTCGCAAAAATATAAGTCATTTATATCTTTTTAATAGATCATCGATTGCAAATACGATATAGTTTACGCAAATTCAAAAGTGTGGGAGAAAATTATGCCGAATAATAAAGATCGTACTAAAATATACGCCGTTTAAAATATTATTCAAATTCAATAACTTCGATAATCTGATATGTCTATAAATATTCGTCAAGCAACTTTGCAAATATATAAATCAAGTACAATATTTTATTAGATCTTCCATTAAAAATACGATGAACCCTCCGCAAATACAAACTTAGAGCAAAAAAATATTCCGAACCATAAACATTGTAGTAAAATTTGTTCTATTCGCCATTTAAAATAATATTGAAATTCAATAACTTCGATAATCCGTTCTATTTATAAATCTTCGTCAAACAACTTTGCAAATATATAAGTATAATTTTTTATTAGATCTTCCATTGAAAATGCGATGTAGTCTCCGCAAATACAAATTTAGGGCAAAAAAAATATTCGAAACAATAATCATTGTAGTAAAATATGTACAATTCGCCGTTTAAAATAATATTCAAATTCAATACCATCGATAATCCATATCTCTTCGTTATATCCATATTTCTTCGTCGAGAAATTTAGGGCAACAAAAATATTCCGAACAAGCAACTTTGCAAATATAAAAATCAAGTACAATTTTTTATTAGATCTTCCATTAAACATATGGTAAAGTTTTCCCAAATACAAAAGTAGGGGTAAAATTTATTCCGAACAATAAACATAGTAGTAAAATATGAACAATTCGCCGTTTGAAATAATCCTCAAATTCAATAACATCGATAATCCGTTATATCCATATTTCTTCGTCAAGAAACTTCGCAAATATGTAAATGATGTACAATTTTTTATTAGATCTTCGATTACATATACGATGAAGTCTACGCAAATACAAACTTAGGGCAAAAAAATATTCCGAACCATAAACATTGTAGTAAAATATATTCTATTCGCAATTTAAAATAATATTCAAATTTAATAACAGTGATAATCCGTTATATCCATATTTCTTCGTCAAGAAACTTCGCAAATATGTAAGTCATTTACAATTTTTTAAAGCATAGTCGATTGCAATTACGATATATTCTACGCAAATACGAAAGTAAGGAAAAGAATTATGCCGAACAATAAAGATCGTAGTAAAATATTTCTATTCGCCGTTTAAAATAATATTCAAATTCAATAACTTCGATAATCCGTTCTATTTATAAATCTTCGTCAAACAACTTTGCAAATATAAACATCAAGTACAATTTTTTATTAGATCATCCACTAAACATATGGTAAAGTCTTCCCAAATACAAAATTAGGGGTAAAATTTATTCCGAACAATAAACATAGTAGTAAAATATGAACTAAAATAAGTACAATTCGCCGTTTAATATAATATTCAAATTCAATAACATCGATAATCCGTTCTATTTATAATTCTTCGTCAAGCTACTTTGCAAATATATAAGTATAATTTTTTAAAAATACAAATTTAGGGCAAAAAAAATATTCGAAACAATAAACATTGTGGACATATGTACAATTCGCCGTTTAAAATAATATTTAAATTCAATACCATCGATAATCCGTTATATCCATATATCTTCGTCAAGAAACTTCCCAAATATGTTAATTATGTACAATTTTTTATTAGATCTTCGATTTCATATTCGATAAAGTCTACGCAAATACAAAATTAAAGAAAAAAATTATTCCGAACAGTAAAAATTGTAGTAAAATGTCTACAATTCGCCGTTTTAAGTAATATTCAAGTTCAATAACATCGACAATCCGTTATATCCAAACATTTCCATCAAGAAACTTCGCAAATATGTAAGTCATTTACAATTTTTTAATACATCGTCGATTTCAAATACGATATAGTCTACGCAAATACAAAAGTGTAGGTAAAAATCATACCGTACAATAAAGATCGTAGTAAAATATTTCTATTCGCCGTTTAAAATAATTCTCAAATTCAATAGCTTCGATAATCCGTTATATTTATAAATCTTCGATAAACAACTTTGCAAATATATAAGTACAATTTTTTATTAGATCTTCCATTAAAAATGAGATATAGTCTCCACAAATACAAATTTAGGGCAAAAAAAATATTCCGAACAATAAACAATTCGCTGTTTAAATAATATTCAAATTAACTAACTTCGATAATCCGTTATATTTATATATCTTCGTCAGAACAACTTTGCAAATATAAACATCAAGTACAATTTTTTATTAGATCGTCCACTAAACATATTGTAAAGTCTTCCCAAATACAAAATTAGGGGTAAAATTTATTCCGAACAATAAACATAGTAGTAATATATGAACTATTCGCCGTTTAAAATAATCCTCAAATTCAATAACATCGATAATCCGTTATATCCATATTTCTTCGTTAAGAAACTTCGCAATTATGTAAATGATGTACAATTTTTTATTAGATCTTCGATTACATATACGATAAACTCTACGCAAATACAAACTTAGGGCAAAAAAATATTCCGAACCATAAACATTGTAGTAAAATATATTCTATTCGCAATTTAAAATAATATTCAAATTCAATAACAGTGATACTCCGTTATATCCATATTTCTTCGCCAAAAAAAAATCGCAAATATGTAAGTCATTTACAATTTGTTAAAGCATCGTCGATTACAATTACGATATAGTCTACGCAAATACGAAAGTAAGGAAAAAAATTATGCCGAACAATAAAGATCGTAGTAAAACATTTCTATTCGCCGTTTAAAATAATATTCAAATTCAATAACTTCGATAATCCGTTCTATTTATAAATCTTCGACAAACAACTTTGCAAATATATAAGTATAATTTATTATTAGATCTCCCATTAAAAATGCGATATAGTCTCCGCAAATACAAATTTAGGGCAAAAAAAATATTCGAAACAATAAACATTGTAGTAAAATATGTACAATTCGCCGTTTAAAATAATATTCAAATTCAATACCATCGATAATCCGTTATATCCATATATCTTCGTCAAGAAACTTCGCAAATATGTTAATTATTTACAATTTTTTATTAGATCTTCGATTACATATACGATAAACTCTACGCAAATACAAACTTAGGGCAAAAAAATATTCCGAACCATAAACATTGTAGTAAAATATATTCTATTCGCAATTTAAAATAATATTCAAATTCAATAACAGTGATAATCCGTTATATCCATATTTCTTCGCCAAAAAAAATTCGCAAATATGTAAGTCATTTACAATTTGTTAAAGCATCGTCGATTACAATTACGATATAGTCTACGCAAATACGAAAGTAAGGAAAAAAATTATGCCGAACAATAAATATCGTAGTAAAATATGTTCCATTCGCCACTTAAAATAATATTCAAATACCATAACTTCGATAATCCGTTATATTTATTGTAACGTAAAATAAATATTTCGAATAATAAACAATTCGCTGTTTAAATAATATTCAAATTAACTAACTTCGATAATCCTTTATATTTATATATCTTCGTCAGAGCAACTTTGCAAATATAAAAATCAAGTACAAATTTTTATTAGATCTTCCATTAAACATATGGTAAAATCTTCCCAAATACAAAAGTAGGGGTAAAATTTATTCCGAACAATAAACATAGTAGTAAAATATGAACTATTCGCCGTTTAAAATAATCCTCAAATTCAATAACATCGATAATCCGTTATATCCATATTTCTTCGTCAAGAAACTTCGCAAGTGTGTAAATGATGTACAATTTTTTATTAGATCTTCGATTACATATACGATAAACTCTACGCAAATACAAACTTAGGGCAAAAAAATATTCCGAACCATAAACATTGTAGTAAAATATATTCTATTCGCAATTTAAAATAATATTCAAATTCAATAACAATAATATATTCAATAATATTCAATATTCGTCAAGCAACTTTGCAAATATGTAAATCAAGTACAATATTTTATTAGATCTTCCATTAAAAATACGATGAACCCTCCGCAAATACAAACTTAGAGCAAAAAAATATTCCGAACCATAAACATTGTAGTAAAATTTGTTCTATTCGCCATTTAAAATAATATTGAAATTCAATAACTTCGATAATCCGTTCTATTTATAAATCTTCGTCAAACAACTTTGCAAATATATAAGTATAATTTTTTATTAGATCTTCCATTGAAAATGCGATGTAGTCTCCGCAAATACAAATTTAGGGCAAAAAAAATATTCGAAACAATAATCATTGTAGTAAAATATGTACAATTCGCCGTTTAAAATAATATTCAAATTCAATACCATCGATAATCCATATCTCTTCATTATATCCATATTTCTTCGTCGAGAAATTTAGGGCAACAAAAATATTCCGAACAATAAACAATTCGCTGTTTAAAATAATATTCAAATTAACTAACTTCGATAATCCTTTATATTTATATATCTTCGTCAGAGCAACTTTGCAAATATAAAAATCAAGTACAATTTTTTATTAGATCTTCCATTAAACATATGGTAAAGTTTTCCCAAATACAAAAGTATGGGTAAAATTTATTCCGAACAATAAACATAGTAGTAAAATATGAACTATTCGCCGTTTAAAATAATCCTCAAATTCAATAACATCGATAATCCGTTATATCCATATTTCTTCATCAAGAAACTTCGCAAATATGTAAATGATGTACAATTTTTTATTAGATCTTCGATTACATATACGATGAAGTCTACGCAAATACAAACTTAGGGCAAAAAAATATTCCGAACCATAAACATTGTAGTAAAATATATTCTATTCGCAATTTAAAATAATATTCAAATTCAATAACAGTGATAATCCGTTATATCCATATTTCTTCGTCAAGAAACTTCGCAAATATGTAAGTCATTTACAATTTTTTAAAGCATAGTCGATTGCAATTACGATATATTCTACGCAAATACGAAAGTAAGGAAAATTCGCCGTTTAAAATAATTCTCAAATTCAATAGCTTCGATAATCCGTTATATTTATAAATCTTCGACAAACAACTTTGCAAATATATAAGTACAATTTTTTATTAGATCTTCCATTAAAAATGAGATATAGTCTCCACAAATACAAATTTAGGGCAAAAAAAATATTTCGAACAATAAACAATTCACTGTTTAAATAATATTCAAATTAACTAACTTCGATAATCCGTTATATTTATATATCTTCGTCAGAACAACTTTGCAAATATAAACATCAAGTACAATTTTTTATTAGATCGTCCACTAAACATATGGTAAAGTCTTCCCAAATACAAAATTAGGGGTAAAATTTATTCCGAACAATAAACATAGTAGTAAAATATGAACTAAAATAAGTACAATTCGCCGTTTAATATAATATTCAAATTCAATAACATCGATAATCCGTTCTATTTATAATTCTTCGTCAAGCAACTTTGCAAATATATAAGTATAATTTTTTAAAAATACAAATTTAGGGCAAAAAAAATATTCGAAACAATAAACATTGTGGACATATGTACAATTCGCCGTTTAAAATAATATTTAAATTCAATACCATCGATAATCCGTTATATCTATATATCTTCGTCAAGAAACTTGGCAAATATGTTAATTATGTACAATTTTTTATTAGATCTTCGATTACATATTCGATAAAGTCTACGCAAATACAAAATTAAAGAAAAAAATTATTCCGAACAGTAAAAATTGTAGTAAAATGTCTACAATTCGCCGTTTTAAGTAATATTCAAGTTCAATAACATCGACAATCCGTTATATCCAAAAATTTTCATCAAGAAACTTCGCAAATATGTAAGTCATTTACAATTTTTTAATACATCGTTGATTTCAAATATGATATAGTCTACGCAAATACAAAAGTGTAGGTAAAAATCATACCGTACAATAAAGATCGTAGTAAAATATTTCTATTCGCCGTTTAAAATAATTCTCAAATTCAATAGCTTCGATAATCCGTTATATTTATAAATCTTCGACAAACAACTTTGCAAATATATAAGTACAATTTTTTATTAGATCTTCCATTAAAAATGAGATATAGTCTCCACAAATACAAATTTAGGGCAACAAAAATATTCCGAACATTAAACAATTCGCTGTTTAAAATAATATTCAAATTAACTAACTTCGATAATCCTTTATATTTATATATCTTCGTCAGAGCAACTTTGCAAATATAAAAATCAAGTACAATTTTTTATTAGATCTTCCATTAAACATATGGTAAAGTTTTCCCAAATACAAAAGTAGGGGTAAAATTTATTCCGAACAATAAACATAGTAATAAAATATGAACTATTCGCCGTTTAAAATAATCCTCAAATTCAATAACATCGATAATCCGTTATATCCATATTTCTTCGTCAAGAAACTTCGCAAATATGTAAATGATGTACAATTTTTTATTAGATCTTCGATTACATATACGATGAAGTCTACGCAAATACAAACTTAGGGCAAAAAAATATTCCGAACCATAAACATTGTAGTAAAATATATTCTATTCGCAATTTAAAATAATATTCAAATTCAATAACAGTGATAATCCGTTATATCTATATTTCTTCGTCAAGAAACTTCCCAAATATGTAAGTCATTTACAATTTTTTAAAGCATAGTCGATTGCAATTACGATATATTCTACGCAAATACGAAAGTAAGGAAAAGAATTATGCCGAACAATAAAGATCGTAGTAAAATATTTCTATTCGCCGTTTAAAATAATATTCAAATTCAATAACTTCGATAATCCGTTCTATTTATAAATCTTCGTCAAACAACTTTGCAAATATAAACATCAAGTACAATTTTTTATTAGATCGTCCACTAAACATATGGTAAAGTCTTCCCAAATACAAAATTAGGGGTAAAATTTATTCCGAACAATAAACATAGTAGTAAAATATGAACTAAAATAAGTACAATTCGCCGTTTAATATAATATTCAAATTCAATAACATCGATAATCCGTTCTATTTATAATTCTTCGTCAAGCAACTTTGCAAATATATAAGTATAATTTTTTAAAAATACAAATTTAGGGCAAAAAAAATATTCGAAACAATAAACATTGTGGACATATGTACAATTCGCCGTTTAAAATAATATTTAAATTCAATACCATCGATAATCCGTTATATCTACATATCTTCGTCAAGAAACTTCCCAAATATGTTAATTATGTACAATTTTTTATTAGATCTTCGATTACATATTCGATAAAGTCTACGCAAATACAAAATTAAAGACAAAAATTATTCCGAACAGTAAAAATTGTAGTAAAATGTCTACAATTCGCCGTTTTAAGTAATATTCAAGTTCAATAACATCGACAATCCGTTATATCCAAAAATTTTCATCAAGAAACTTCGCAAATATGTAAGTCATTTACAATTTTTTAATACATCGTTGATTTCAAATACGATATAGTCTACGCAAATACAAAAGTGTAGGTAAAAATCATACCGTACAATAAAGATCGTAGTAAAATATTTCTATTCGCCGTTTAAAATAATTCTCAAATTCAATAGCTTCGATAATCCGTTATATTTATAAATCTTCGACAAACAACTTTGCAAATATATAAGTACAATTTTTTATTAGATCTTCCATTAAAAATGAGATATAGTCTCCACAAATACAAATTTAGGGCAAAAAAAATATTTCGAACAATAAACAATTCGCTGTTTAAATAATATTCAAATTAACTAACTTCGATAATCCGTTATATTTATATATCTTCGTCAGAACAACTTTGCAAATATAAACATCAAGTACAATTTTTTATTAGATCGTCCACTAAACATATGGTAAAGTCTTCCCAAATACAAAATTACGGGTAAAATTTATTCCGAACAATAAACATAGTAGTAAAATATGAACTAAAATAAGTACAATTCGCCGTTTAATATAATATTCAAATTCAATAACATCGATAATCCGTTCTATTTATAATTCTTCGTCAAGCAACTTTGCAAATATATAAGTATAATTTTTTAAAAATACAAATTTAGGGCAAAAAAAATATTCGAAACAATAAACATTGTGGACATATGTACAATTCGCCGTTTAAAATAATATTTAAATTCAATACCATCGATAATCCGTTATATCTATACATCTTCGTCAAGAGACTTCGCAAATATGTTAATTATTTACAATTTTTTATTAGATCTTCGATTACATATACGATAAACTCTACGCAAATACAAAATTAGAGAAAAAAATTATTCCGATCAATAAAAATTGTAGTAAAATGTGTACCATTCGCCGTTTTAAGTAATATTCAAGTTCAATAACATCGATATTCCGTTATATTCATATTTCTTCGTCAAGTAACTTCGCAAATATGTAACTCATTCACAATTTTTTAAAGCATCGTCGATTACAATTACAATACAGTCTACGCAAATACGAAAGTAAATAAAAAAATTATGCCGAACAATAAATATCGTAGTAAAATATGTTCCATTCGCCACTTAAAATAATATTCAAATACCATAACTTCGATAATCCGTTATATTTATTGTAACGTAAAATAAATATTTCGAACAATAAACAATTCGCTGTTTTAATAATAAACAATTCGCTGTTTTAATAATTACAAACTTAGGGCAAAAAAATATTCCGAACCATAAACATTGTAGTAAAATATATTCTATTCGCAATTTAAAATAATATTCAAATTCAATAACAGTGATAATCCGTTATATCCATATTTCTTCGTCAAGAAATTTCGCAAATATGTAATTAATTTACAATTTTTTAAAGCATAGTCGATTACAATTACGATATATTCTACGCAAATACGAAAGTAAGGAAAAGAAGTATGCCGAACAATAAAGATCGTAGTAAAATATTTCTATTCGCCGTTTAAAATAATATTCATATTCAATAACTTCGATAATCCGTTCTATTTATAAATCTTCGTCAAACAACTTTGCAAATAAATAAGTATAATTTTTTGAGATGTATACAATTCGCCTTTTTAAGTAATATTCAAGTTCAATAACATCGATAATCCGTTATATATATATTTCTTCGTCAAGTCACTTCGCAAATATGTAAGTCATTCGCCATTTTTGAAGAATCGTCGATTACAATTACGATATAATCTACGCAAATACGAAAGTAAATAAAAAAATTATGCCGAACAATAAAGATCGTAGTTAAATTCGCCATTTAAAATAATACTCTAATTCAATAACAATTAGAATGCGTTATATTCATATATTTTCGTCAAAAAACTTCGCAAATATGTAAGTCATTTATAATTTTTTTAATAGATCATCGATTACAAATACGACATAGTCTACGCAAATTCAAAAGTGTGAGAAAAAAATATGCCGAACAATTAAGATCGTAGTAAAATATTTCTATTCGCCGTTTAAAATATTATTCAAATTCAATAACTTCAATAATCTGTTATGTATATAAATCTTCGTCAAGCAACTTTGCAAATATATAAATCAAGAACAATTTTTTATTAGATCTTCCATTAAAAATACGATAAAGTCTCCGCAAATACAAACTTAGGGCAAAAAAATATTCCGAACCAAAAACATTGTAGTAAAATAAGTACAATTCGCCGTTTAATATAATATTCAAATTCAATAACATCGATAATCCGTTATGTCCATATATCTTCGTCAAGAAACTTCGCAAATATGTTAATTATGTACAATTTTTTATTAGATCTTCGATTACATATACAATAAAGGCTACGCAAATACAAAATTAGAGAAAAAAATTATTCCGAACAGTAAAAATTGTAGTAAAATGTCTACAATTCGCCGTTTTAAGTAATATTCAAGTTCAATAACATCGACAATCCGTTATATCCAAAAATCTTCATCAAGAAACTTCGCAAATATGTAAGTCATTTACAATTTTTTAATACATCGTCGATTTCAAATACGATATAGTCTACGCAAATACAAAAGTGTAGGAAAAAGTCATACCGTACAATAAAGATTGTAGTAAAATATTTCTATTCGCCGTTTAAAATAATTCTCAAATTCAATAACTTCGATAATCCGTTATATTTATGTATCTTCGTCAAAGCAACTTTGCAAATATAAACATCAAGTACAATTTTTTATTAGATCTTCCACTAAACATATGGTAAAGCCTTCCCAAATACAAAAGTAGGGGTAAAATTTATTCCGAACAATAAACATAGTAGTAAAATAAGTACAATTCGCCGTTTAAAATAATATGCAAATTCAATAACATCGATAATCATTTCTTCGTCAAGAAACCTCGCAAATATGTAAGTCATATACTATTTTTTTTACAGCAGCGTTGATTAAAATTCTGATATAATCCGCGTAAATACGAAAGTATGGGAATAAATTATGCCGAACAATAAAGATCGTAGCAAAATATTTCTATTCGCCGTTTAAAATAATATTCAAGTTCAATAACATCGATAATCCGTTATATCCAAAAATCTTCATCAAGATACTTCGCAAATATGTAAGTCATTTACAATTTTTTAATACATCGTCGATTACAAATACGATATAGTCTTCGCAAATACAAAAGTGTAGGAAAAAATCATGCCGAACAATAAAGATCGTAGTAAAATATTTCTATTCGCCGTTTAAAATAATCCTCAAATTCAATAACATCGATAATCCGTTATATCCATATTTCTTCGTCAAGAAAGTTTTTAAGTATGTAAATGATGTAAAATTTTTTATTAGATCTTCGATTACATATACGATCAACTCTACGCAAATACAAACTTAGGGCAAAAAAATATTCCGAACCATAAACATTGTAGTAAAATATATTCTATTCGCAATTTAAAATAATATTCAAATTCAATAACAGTGATAATCCGTTATATCCATATTTCTTCGCCAAAAAACTTCGCAAATATGTAAGTCATTTACAATTTGTTAAAGCATCGTCGATTATAATTACGATATAGTCTACGCAAATACGAAAGTAAGGAAAAAAATTGTGCCGAACAATAAAGATCGTAGTAAAATATTTCTATTCGCCGTTTAAAATAATATTCAAATTCAATAACTTCGATAATCCGTTCTATTTATAAATCTTCGTCAAACAACTTTGCAAATATATAAGTATAATTTTTTACTAGATCACCCATTAAAAATGCGATATAGTCTCCGCAAATACAAATTTAGGGCAAAAAAAATATTCGAAACAATAAACATTGTATTAAACTATGTACAATTCGCCGTTTAAAATAATATTCAAATTCAATACGATCGATAATCCGTTATATCCATATATCTTCGTCAAGAAACTTCGCAAGTATGTTAATAATGAACAATTTTTTATTAGATCTTCGATTACATATACGACAAAGTCTACGCAAATACAAAATTAGAGAAAAAAATGATTCCGAACAGTAGAAATTGTAGTAAGATGTGTACAATTCGCCGTTTTAAGTAATATTCAAGTTCAATAACATCGATAATCCGTTATATATATATTTCTTCGTCAAGTAACTTCGCAAATATGTAAGTCTTTCGCCATTTTTTAAAGAATCGTCGATTACAATTACGATATAGTCTACGCAAATACGAAAGTAAATAAGAAAATTATGCCGAACAATAAACATCGTAGTAAAATGTTCCATTCGCCACTTAAAATAATATTCAAATACCATAAGTTCGATAATCCGTTCTATTTATATATCTTCTTCAAGCAACTTTGCAAATATAAAAATCAACTACAATTTTTTATTAGATCTTCCATTGAAAATACGATAAAGTCTCCGCAAATACAAACTTAGGGCAAAAAAATATTCCGAACCAAAAACATTGTAGTAAAATAAGTACAATTCGCCGTTTAAAATAATATGCAAATTCAATAACATCGATAATCCGTTATATCTGTATTTCTTCGTCAAGAAAGCTCGCAAATATGTAAGTCGTATACTATTTTTTTTTACAGCAGCGTTGATTAAAATTCTGATATAATCTGCGTAAATAAGAAAGTATGGGAAAAAATTATGCCGAACAATAAAGATCGTAGTAAAATATTTCTATTCGCCGTTTAAATAATATTCAAATTCAATAACTTTGCAAATATATAAATCAAGTACAATTTTTTATTAGATCTTCGACTAAACATACGGTAAAGTCTCCCCAAATACAAAATTAGGGGTAAAATTTATTCCGAACAATAAAGATCGTAGTAAAATATTTCTATTCGCCGTTTAAAATAATCCTCAAATTCAATAACATCGATAATCCGTTATATCCATATTTCTTCGTCAAGAAAGTTTTTAAGTATGTAAATGATGTAAAATTTTTTATTAGATCTTCGATTACATATACGATCAACTCTACGCAAATACAAACTTAGGGCAAAAAAATATTCCGAACCATAAACATTGTAGTAAAATATATTCTATTCGCAATTTAAAATAATATTCAAATTCAATAACAGTGATAATCCGTTATATCCATATTTCTTCGCCAAAAAACTTCGCAAATATATAAGTCATTTACAATTTGTTAAAGCATCGTCGATTATAATTACGATATAGTCTACGCAAATACGAAAGTAAGGAAAAAAATTGTGCCGAACAATAAAGATCGTAGTAAAATATTTCTATTCGCCGTTTAAAATAATATTCAAATTCAATAACTTCGATAATCCGTTCTATTTATAAATCTTCGTCAAACAACTTTGCAAATATATAAGTATAATTTTTTACTAGATCACCCATTAAAAATGCGATATAGTCTCCGCAAATACAAATTTAGGGCAAAAAAAATATTCGAAACAATAAACATTGTATTAAACTATGTACAATTCGCCGTTTAAAATAATATTCAAATTCAATACGATCGATAATCCGTTATATCCATATATCTTCGTCAAGAAACTTCGCAAGTATGTTAATAATGAACAATTTTTTATTAGATCTTCGATTACATATACGACAAAGTCTACGCAAATACAAAATTAGAGAAAAAAATGATTCCGAACAGTAGAAATTGTAGTAAGATGTGTACAATTCGCCGTTTTAAGTAATATTCAAGTTCAATAACATCGATAATCCGTTATATATATATTTCTTCGTCAAGTAACTTCGCAAATATGTAAGTCTTTCGCCATTTTTTAAAGAATCGTCGATTACAATTACGATATAGTCTACGCAAATACGAAAGTAAATAAGAAAATTATGCCGAACAATAAACATCGTAGTAAAATGTTCCATTCGCCACTTAAAATAATATTCAAATACCATAAGTTCGATAATCCGTTCTATTTATATATCTTCTTCAAGCAACTTTGCAAATATAAAAATCAACTACAATTTTTTATTAGATCTTCCATTGAAAATACGATAAAGTCTCCGCAAATACAAACTTAGGGCAAAAAAATATTCCGAACCAAAAACATTGTAGTAAAATAAGTACAATTCGCCGTTTAAAATAATATGCAAATTCAATAACATCGATAATCCGCTATATCTGTATTTCTTCGTCAAGAAAGCTCGCAAATATGTAAGTCGTATACTATTTTTTTTTACAGCAGCGTTGATTAAAATTCTGATATAATCTGCGTAAATAAGAAAGTATGGGAAAAAATTATGCCGAACAATAAAGATCGTAGTAAAATATTTCTATTCGCCGTTTAAATAATATTCAAATTCAATAACTTTGCAAATATATAAATCAAGTACAATTTTTTATTAGATCTTCGACTAAACATACGGTAAAGTCTCCCCAAATACAAAATTAGGGGTAAAATTTATTCCGAACAATAAACATAGTAGTAAAATATGAACTATTCGCCGTTTTAAATAATCCTCAAATTCAATAACATCGATAATCCGTTATATCCATATTTCTTCGTCAAGAAAGTTCGCAAGTATGTAAATGATGTAAAATTTTTTATTAGATCTTCGATTACATATACGATAAACTCTACGCAAATACAAACTTAGACCAAAAAAATATTCCGAACCATAAACATTGTAGTAAAATATATTCTATTCGCAATTTAAAATAATATTCAAATTCAATAACATTGGTAATCCGTTATATCCATATTTATTCGCCAAGAAACTTCGCAAAAATGTAAGTCATTTACAATTTTTTTAAAGCATCGTCGATTAAAATTACGATATAATCTACGCAAATACAAAAATTAGGAAAAAAATTATGCCGAACAATAAAGATCGCAGTAAAATATTTCTATTCGCCGTTTAAAATAATTCTCAAATTCAATAGCTTCGATAATCCGTTATATTTATAAATCTTCCTTAAACAACTTTGCAAATATATAAGTACAATTTTTTATTAGATCTTCCATTAAAAATGAGATATAGTCTCCACAAATACAAATTTAAGGCAAAAAAAATATTGCGAACAATAAACAATTCGCTGTTTAAATAATATTCAAATTAACTAACTTCGATAATCCGTTCTATTTATAAATCTTCGTCAAACAACTTTGCAAATATAAACATCAAGTACAATTTTTTATTAGATCGTCCACTAAACATATGGTAAAGTCTTCCCAAATACAAAATTAGGGGTAAAATTTATTCCGAACAATAAACATAGTAGTAAAATATGAACTATTCGCCGTTTAAAATAATCCTCAAATTCAATAACATCGATAATCCGTTATATCCATATTTCTTCGTTAAGAAATTTCGCAATTATGTAAATGATGTACAATTTTTTATTAGATCTTCGATTACATATACGATAAACTCTACGCAAATACAAACTTAGGGCAAAAAAATATTCCGAACCATAAACATTGTAGTAAAATATATTCTATTCGCAATTTAAAATAATATTCAAATTCAATAACAGTGATAATCCGTTATATCCATATTTCTTCGCCAAAAAACTTCGCAAATATGTAAGTCATTTACAATTTGCTAAAGCATCGTCGATTACAATTACGATATAGTCTACGCAAATACGAAAGTAAGGAAAAAAATTATGCCGAACAATAAAGATCGTAGTAAAACATTTCTATTCGCCGTTTAAAATAATATTCAAATTCAATAACTTCGATAATCCGTTCTATTTATAAATCTTCGTCAAACAACTTTGCAAATATATAAGTATAATTTATTATTAGATCTCCCATTAAAAATGCGATATAGTCTCCGCAAATACAAATTTAGGGCAAAAAAAATATTCGAAACAATAAACATTGTAGTAAAATATGTACAATTCGCCGTTTAAAATAATATTCAAATTAAATACCATCGATAATCCGTTATATCCATGTATCTTCGTCAAGAAACTTCGCAAATATGTTAATTATTTACAATTTTTTATTAGATCTTCGATTACATATACGATAAACTCTACGCAAATACAAAATTAGAGAAAAAAATTATTCCGATCAATAAAAATTGTAGTAAAATGTGTACCATGCGCCGTTTTAAGTAATATTCAAGTTCAATAACATCGATAATCCGTTATCATATTTCTTCGTCAAGTAACTTCGCAAATATGTAACTCATTCACAATTTTTTAAAGCATCGTCGATTACAATTACAATATAGTCTACGCAAATACGAAAGTAAATAAAAAAATTATGCCGAACAATAAATATCGTAGTAAAATATGTTCCATTCGCCACTTAAAATAATATTCAAATACCATAACTTGGATAATCCGTTATATTTATTGTAACGTAAAATAAATATTTCGAAAAATAAACAATTCGCTGTTTAAATAATATTCAAATTAACTAACTTCGATAATCCTTTATATTTATATATCTTCGTCAGAGCAACTTTGCAAATATAAAAATCAAGTACAAATTTTTATTAGATCTTCCATTAAACATATGGTAAAATCTTCCCAAATACAAAAGTAGGGGTAAAATTTATTCCGAACAATAAACATAGTAGTAAAATATGAACTATTCGCCGTTTAAAATAATCCTCAAATTCAATAACATCGATAATCCGTTATATCCATATTTCTTCGTCAAGAAACTTCGCAAGTATGTAAATGATGTACAATTTTTTATTAGATCTTCGATTACATATACGATAAAGTCTACGCAAATACAAATTTAAGGCAAAAAAATATTCCGAACCATAAACATTGTAGTAAAATATATTCTATTCGCAATTTAAAATAATATTCAAATTCAATAACAGTGATAATCCGTTATATATATATTTCTTCGTCAAGTCACTTCGCAAATATGTATGTCATTCGCCATTTTTGAAGAATCGTCGATTACAATTACGATATAATCTACCCAAATACGAAAGTAAATACAAAAATTATGCCGAACAATGAAGATCGTAGTTAAATTCGCCATTTAAAATAATACTCTAATTCAATAACAATTAGAATGCGTTATATTCATATATTTTCGTCAAAAAACTTCGCAAATATGTAAGTCATTTATAATTTTTTTAATAGATCATCGATTACAAGTACGACATAGTCTACGCAAATTCAAAAGTGTGAGAAAAAAATATGCCGAACAATTAAGATCGTAGTAAAATATTTCTATTCGCCGTTTAAAATATTATTCAAATTCAATAACTTCAATAATCTGTTATGTATATAAATCTTCGTCAAGCAACTTTGCAAATATATAAATCAAGAACAATTTTTTATTAGATCTTCCATTAAAAATACGATAAAGTCTCCGCAAATACAAACTTAGGGCAAAAAAATATTCCGAACCAAAAACATTGTAGTAAAATAAGTACAATTCGCCGTTTAATATAATATTCAAATTCAATAACATCGATAATCCGTTATGTCCATATATCTTCGTCAAGAAACTTCGCAAATATGTTAATTATGTACAATTTTTTATTAGATCTTCGATTACATATACGATAAAGGCTACGCAAATACAAAATTAGAGAAAAAAATTATTCCGAACAGTAAAAATTGTAGTAAAATGTCTACAATTCGTCGTTTTAAGTAATATTCAAATCACTTCGCAAATATGTAAGTCATTTATAATTTTTTTAATAGATCATCGATTACAAGTACGACATAGTCTACGCAAATTCAAAAGTGTGAGAAAAAAATATGCCGAACAATAAAGATCGTAGTAAAATATTTCTATTCGCCGTTTAAAATATTATTCAAATTCAATAACTTCAATAATTTGTTATGTATATAAATCTTCGTCAAGCAACTTTGCAAATATATAAATCAAGAACAATTTTTTATTAGATCTTCCATTAAAAATACGATAAAGTCTCCGCAAATACAAACTTAGGGCAAAAAAATATTCCGAACCAAAAACATTGTAGTAAAATAAGTACAATTCGCCGTTTAATATAATATTCAAATTCAATAACATCGATAATCCGTTATGTCCATATATCTTCGTCAAGAAACTTCGCAAATATGTTAATTATGTACAATTTTTTATTAGATCTTCGATTACATATACGATAAAGGCTACGCAAATACAAAATTAGAGAAAAAAATTATTCCGAACAGTAAAAATTGTAGTAAAATGTCTACAATTCGTCGTTTTAAGTAATATTCAAGTTCAATAACATCGACAATCCGTTATATCCAAAAATCTTCATCAAGATACTTCGCAAATATGTAAGTCATTTACAAATTTTTAATACATCGTCGATTACAAATACGATATAGTCTTCGCAAATACAAAAGTGTAGGAAAAAATCATGCCGAACAATAAAGATCGTAGTAAAATATTTCTATTCGCCGTTTAAAATATTATTCAAATTCAATAACTTCAATAATCTGTTATGTATATAAATCTTCGTCAAGCAACTTTGCAAATATATAAATCAAGAACAATTTTTTATTAGATCTTCCATTAAAAATACGATAAAGTCTCCGCAAATACAAACTTAGGGCAAAAAATATTCCGAACCAAAAACATTGTAGTAAAATAAGTACAATTCGCCGTTTAATATAATATTCAAATTCAATAACATCGATAATCCGTTATGTCCATATATCTTCGTCAAGAAACTTCGCAAATATGTTAATTATGTACAATTTTTTATTAGATCTTCGATTACATATACGATAAAGGCTACGCAAATACAAAATTAGAGAAAAAAATTATTCCGAACAGTAAAAATTGTAGTAAAATGTCTACAATTCGTCGTTTTAAGTAATATTCAAGTTCAATAACATCGACAATCCGTTATATCCAAAAATCTTCATCAAGATACTTCGCAAATATGTAAGTCATTTACAAATTTTTAATACATCGTCGATTACAAATACGATATAGTCTTCGCAAATACAAAAGTGTAGGAAAAAATCATGCCGAACAATAAAGATCGTAGTAAAATATTTCTATTCGCCGTTTTAAATAATATTCAAATTCAATAATTTTGCAAATATATAAATCAAGTACAATTTTTTATTAGATCTTCCATTAAAAATACGATAAAGTCTCCGCAAATACATACTTAGGGCAAAAAAATATTCCGAACCAAAAACATTGTAGTAAAATAAGTACAATTCGCCGTTTAATATAATATTCAAATTCAATAACATCGATAATCCGTTATGTCCATATATCTTCGTCAAGAAACTTCGCAAATATGTTAATTATGTACAATTTTTTATTAGATCTTCGATTACATATACGATAAAGGCTACGCAAATACAAAATTAGAGAAAAAAATTATTCCGAACAGTAAAAATTGTAGTAAAATGTCTACAATTCGCCGTTTTAAGTAATATTCAAGTTCAATAACATCGACAATCCGTTATATCCAAAAATCTTTATCAAGATACTTCGCAAATATGTAAGTCATTTACAATTTTTTAATACATCGTCGATTACAAATACGATATAGTCTTCGCAAATACAAAAGTGTAGGAAAAAATCATGCCGAACAATAAAGATCGTAGTAAAATATTTCTATTCGCCGTTTAAAATATTATTCAAATTCAATAACTTCAATAATCTGTTATGTATATAAATCTTCGTCAAGCAACTTTGCAAATATATAAATCAAGAACAATTTTTTATTAGATCTTCCATTAAAAATACGATAAAGTCTCCGCAAATACAAACTTAGGGCAAAAAATATTCCGAACCAAAAACATTGTAGTAAAATAAGTACAATTCGCCGTTTAATATAATATTCAAATTCAATAACATCGATAATCCGTTATGTCCATATATCTTCGTCAAGAAACTTCGCAAATATGTTAATTATGTACAAATTTTTATTAGATCTTCGATTACATATACGATAAAGCTACGCAAATACAAAATTAGAGAAAAAAATTATTCCGAACAGTAAAAATTGTAGTAAAATATCTACAATTCGCCGTTTTAAGTATTATTCAAGCTCAATAACATCGACAATCCGTTATATCCAAAAATCTTCATCAAGATACTTCGCAAATATGTAAGTCATTTACAATTTTTTAATACATCGTCGATTTCAAATACGATATAGTCTACGCAAATACAAAAGTGTAGGAAAAAGTCATACCGTACAATAAAGATCGTAGTAAAATATTTCTAACCGCCGTTTAAAATAATTCTCAAATTCAATAACTTCGATAATCCGTTATATTTATAAATCTTCGTCAAACAACTTTGCAAATATATAAGTACAATTTTTTATTAGATCTTCCATCAAAAATGCGATATAGTCTCCACAAATACAAATTTAGGGCAAAAAAAATTTTCCGAACAATAAACAATTCGCTGTTTAAAATAATATTCAAATTAACTAACTTCGATAATCCGTTATATTTATGTATCTTCGTCAAAGCAACTTTGCAAATATAAACATCAAGTACAATTTTTTATTAGATCTTCCACTAAACATATGGTAAAGCCTTCCCAAATACAAAAGTAGGGGTAAAATTTATTCCGAACAATAAACATAGTAGTAAAATAAGTACAATTCGCCGTTTAAAATAATATGCAAATTCAATAACATCGATAATCCGTTATATCCGTATTTCTTCGTCAAGAAACCGCGCAAATATGTAAGTCATATACTATTTTTTTTACAGCAGCGTTGATTAAAATTCTGATATAATCCGCGTAAATACGAAAGTATGGGAATAAATTATGCCGAACAATAAAGATCGTAGTAAAATATTTCTATTCGCCGTTTAAAATAATATTCAAGTTCAATAACATCGATAATCCGTTATATCCAAAAATCTTCATCAAGATACTTCGCAAATATGTAAGTCATTTACAATTTTTTAATACATCGTCGATTACAAATACGATATAGTCTTCGCAAATACAAAAGTGTAGGAAAAAATCATGCCGAACAATAAAGATCGTAGTAAAATATTTCTATTCGCCGTTTTAAATAATATTCAAATTCAATAACTTTGCAAATATATAAATCAAGTACAATTTTTTATTAGATCTTCGACTAAACATACGGTAAAGTCTCCCCAAATACAAAATTAGGGGTAAAATTTATTCCGAACAATAAACATAGTAGTAAAATATGAACTATTCGCCGTTTAAAATAATCCTCAAATTCAATAACATCGATAATCCGTTATATCCATATTTCTTCGTCAAGAAAGTTTTTAAGTATGTAAATGATGTAAAATTTTTTATTAGATCTTCGATTACATATACGATCAACTCTACGCAAATACAAACTTAGGGCAAAAAAATATTCCGAACAATAAACATTGTAGTAAAATATATTCTATTCGCAATTTAAAATAATATTCAAATTCAATAACAGTGATAATCCGTTATATCCATATTTCTTCGTCAAAAAACTTCGAAAATATGTAAGTCATTTACAATTTGTTAAAGCATCGTCGATTATAATTACGATATAGTCTACGCAAATACGAAAGTAAGGAAAAAAATTGTGCCGAACAATAAAGATTGTAGTAAAATATTTCTATTCGCCGTTTAAAATAATATTCAAAATCAATAACTTCGATAATCCGTTCTATTTATAAATCTTCGTCAAACAACTTTGCAAATATATAAGCATAATTTTTTATTAGATCACCCATTAAAAATGCGATATAGTCTCCGCAAATACAAATTTAGGGCCAAAAAAATATTCGAAACAATAAACATTTTAGTAAAATATGTACAATTCGCTGTTTAAAATAATATTCAAATTCAATACGATCGATAATCCGTTATATCCATATATCTTCGTCAAGAAACTTCGCAAATATGTTAATTATGAACAATTTTTAATTATATCTTCGATTACATATACGACAAAGTCTACACAAATACAAAATTAGAGAAAAAAATGATTCCGAACAGTAGAAATTGTAGTAAGATGTGTACAATTCGCCGTTTTAAGTAATATTCAAGTTCAATAACATCGATAATCCGTTATATATATATTTCTTCGTCAAGTAACTTCACAAATATGTAAGTCTTTCGCCATTTTTTTAAAGAATCGTCGATTACAATTACGATATAGTCTACGCAAATACAAAAGTAAATAATAAAATTATGCCGAACAATAAAGATCGTAGTAAAATGTTCCATTCGCCACTTAAAATAATATTCAAATACCATAAGTTCGATAATCCGTTCTATTTATATATCTTCTTCAAGCAACTTTGCAAATATAAAAATCAACTACAATTTTTTATTAGATCTTCCATTGAAAATACGATAAAGTCTCCGCAAATACAAACTTAGGGCAAAAAAATATTCCGAACCAAAAACATTGTAGTAAAATAGGTACAATTCGCCGTTTAAAATAATATGCAAATTCAATAACATCGATAATCCGTTATATCCGTATTTCTTCGTCAAGAAAGCTCGCAAATATGTAAGTCGTATACTATTTTTTTTACAGCAGCGTTGATTAAAATTCTGATATAATCTGCGTAAATAAGAAAGTATGGGAAAAAATTATGCCGAACAATAAAGATCGTAGTAAAATATTTCTATTCGCTGTTTCAAATAATATTCAAATTCAATAACATCGATAATCCGTTATATCCAAAAATCTTCATCAAGATACTTCGCAAATATGTAAGTCATTTACATTTTTTTAATACATCGTCGATTACAAATACGATATAGTCCTCGCAAATACAAAAGTGTAGGAAAAAATCATACCGAACAATAAAGATCGTAGTAAAATATTTCTATTCGCCGTTTTAAATAATATTCAAATTCAATAACTTTGCAAATATATAAATCAAGTACAATTTTTTATTAGATCTTCGACTAAACATACGGTAAAGTCTTCCCAAATACAAAAGTAGGGGTAAAATTTATTCCGAACAATAAAAATAGTAGTAAAATATGAACTATTCGCCGTTTAAAATAATCCTCAAATTCAAAAACATCGATAATCCGTTATATCCATATTTCTTCGTCAAGGAACTTCGCAAGAATGTAAATGATGTAAAATTTTTTATTAGATCTTCGATTACATATACGATAAACTCTACGCAAATACAAACTTAGGGCAAAAAAATATTCCGAACCATAAACATTGTAGTAAAATATATTCTATTCGCAATTTAAAATAATATTCAAATTCAATAACAGTGATAATCCGTTATATCCATATTTATTCGCCAAGAAACTTCGCAAAAATGTAAGTCATTTACAATTTTTTTAAAGCATCGTCGATTAAAATTACGATATAATCTACGCAAATACAAAAATAAGGAAAAAAATTATGCCGAACAATAAAGATCGCAGTAAAATATTTCTATTCGCTGTTCAAAATAATATTCAAATTCAATACCTTCGATAATCCGTTCTATTTATAAATCTTCGTGAAACAACTTTGCAAATATATAAGTATAATTTTTTATTAGATCTTCCATTAAAAATGCGATATAGTCTCCGCAAATACAAATTTAGGGCAAAAAAAATATTTGAAACAATAATCATTGTAGTAAAATATGTACAATTCACCGTTTAAAATAATATTCAAATTCAACACCATCGATAATCCATTATATCCATATATCTTTATCGAGAAACTTCGCAAATATGTAAGTCATTTATAATTTTTTTAATAGATCATCGATTACAAATACGATAT
The DNA here is from genome assembly GCA_947095535.1 of Poecilobothrus nobilitatus. NCBI lineage: Eukaryota > Metazoa > Arthropoda > Insecta > Diptera > Dolichopodidae > Poecilobothrus > Poecilobothrus nobilitatus. The sequence continues at coordinate 376,734,251 of OX352772.1, forward strand.
AGTCTACGCAAATTCAAAAGTATGTGAAAAAAATATGCGGAACAATAAAGATCGTAGTAAAATATTTCTATTCGCCGTTTTAAATAATATTCAAAATCAAAAACTTCGATAATCTGTTATGTATATATATCTTCGTCAAGCAACTTTGCAAATATATAAATCAAGTACAATTTTTTATTAGATCTTCCATTAAAAATACGATAAAGTCTCCGCAAATACAAACTTAGGGCAAAAAAATATTGCGAACCAAAAACATTGTAGTAAAATAAGTACAATTCGCCGTTTAATATAACATTCAAATGCAATAACATCGATAATCCGTTATGTCCATATTTCTTCGTCAAGTAACTTCGCAAATATGTAAGTCATTTATAATTTTTTTAATAGAACATCGATCACAATTACGATATAGTCTACGCAAATACAAAAGTAAATAAAAAAATTATGCCGTACAATAAAGATCGTAGTAAAATATTTCTATTCGCCGTTTAAAATATTATTCAAATTCAATAACTTCGATAATCTGTTATGTATATAAATCTTCGTCAAGCAACTTTGCAAATATATAAATCAAGTACAATTTTTATTAGATCTTCCATTAAAAATACGATAAAGTCTCCGCAAATAGAAACTTAGGGCAAAAAAATATTGCGAACCAAAAACATTGTAGTAAAATAAGTACAATTCGCCGTTTAATATAATATTCAAATTCAATAACATCGATAATCCGTTATGTCCATATTTCTTCGGCAAGTAACTTCGCAAATATGTAAGTCATTTATAATTTTTTTAATAGAACATCGATTACAATTACGATATAGTCTACGCAAATACGAACGTAAATAAAAAAATTATGCCGAACAATAAAGATCGTAGTAAAATATTTCTATTCGCCGTTTAAAATATTATTCAAATTCAATACCTTCGATAATCCGTTCTATTTATAAATCTTCGTGAAGCAACTTTGCAAATATATAAGTATAATTTTTTATTAGATCTTCCATTAAAAATGCGATATAGTCTCCGCAAATACAAATTTAAGCCAAAAAAATATTCGAAACAATAAACATTGTCGTAAAATATGTACAATTCGCCGTTTAAAATAATATTCAATTTCAATACCATCGATAATCCGTTATATCCATATATCTTCGTCAAGAAACTTCGCAAATATGTTAATTATGAACAATTTTTAATTATATCTTCGATTACATATACGACAAAGTCTACACAAATACAAAATTAGAGAAAAAAATGATTCCGAACAGTAGAAATTGTAGTAAGATGTGTACAATTCGCCGTTTTAAGTAATATTCAAGTTCAATAACATCGATAATCCGTTATATATATATTTCTTCGTCAAGTAACTTCGCAAATATGTAAGTCTTTCGCCATTTTTTTAAAGAATCGTCGATTACAATTACGATATAGTCTACGCAAATACGAAAGTAAATAATAAAATTATGCCGAACAATAAAGATCGTAGTAAAATGTTCCATTCGCCACTTAAAATAATATTCAAATACCATAAGTTCGATAATCCGTTCTATTTATATATCTTCTTCAAGCAACTTTGCAAATATAAAAATCAACTACAATTTTTTATTAGATCTTCCATTGAAAATACGATAAAGTCTCCGCAAATACAAACTTAGGGCAAAAAAATATTCCGAACCAAAAACATTGTAGTAAAATAGGTACAATTCGCCGTTTAAAATAATATGCAAATTCAATAACATCGATAATCCGTTATATCCGTATTTCTTCGTCAAGAAAGCTCGCAAATATGTAAGTCGTATACTATTTTTTTTACAGCAGCGTTGATTAAAATTCTGATATAATCTGCGTAAATAAGAAAGTATGGGAAAAAATTATGCCGAACAATAAAGATCGTAGTAAAATATTTCTATTCGCTGTTTCAAATAATATTCAAATTCAATAACATCGATAATCCGTTATATCCAAAAATCTTCATCAAGATACTTCGCAAATATGTAAGTCATTTACATTTTTTTAATACATCGTCGATTACAAATACGATATAGTCCTCGCAAATACAAAAGTGTAGGAAAAAATCATACCGAACAATAAAGATCGTAGTAAAATATTTCTATTCGCCGTTTTAAATAATATTCAAATTCAATAATTTTGCAAATATATAAATCAAGTACAATTTTTTATTAGATCTTCGACTAAACATACGGTAAAGTCTTCCCAAATACAAAAGTAGGGGTAAAATTTATTCCGAACAATAAAAATAGTAGTAAAATATGAACTATTCGCCGTTTAAAATAATCCTCAAATTCAAAAACATCGATAATCCGTTATATCCATATTTCTTCGTCAAGGAACTTCGCAAGAATGTAAATGATGTAAAATTTTTTATTAGATCTTCGATTACATATACGATAAACTCTACGCAAATACAAACTTAGGGCAAAAAAATATTCCGAACCATAAACATTGTAGTAAAATATATTCTATTCGCAATTTAAAATAATATTCAAAATCAATAACAGTGATAATCCGTTATATCCATATTTATTCGCCAAGAAACTTCGCAAAAATGTAAGTCATTTACAATTTTTTTAAAGCATCGTCGATTAAAATTACGATATAATCTACGCAAATACAAAAATAAGGAAAAAAATTATGCCGAACAATAAAGATCGCAGTAAAATATTTCTATTCGCTGTTCAAAATAATATTCAAATTCAATACCTTCGATAATCCGTTCTATTTATAAATCTTCGTGAAACAACTTTGCAAATATATAAGTATAATTTTTTATTAGATCTTCCATTAAAAATGCGATATAGTCTCCGCAAATACAAATTTAGGGCAAAAAAAATATTTGAAACAATAATCATTGTAGTAAAATATGTACAATTCACCGTTTAAAATAATATTCAAATTCAACACCATCGATAATCCATTATATCCATATATCTTTATCAAGAAACTTCGCAAATATGTAAGTCATTTATAATTTTTTTAATAGATCATCGATTACAAATACGATATAGTCTACGAAAATTCAAAAGTATGTGAAAAAAATATGCCGAACAATAAAGATCGTAGTAAAATATTTCTATTCGCCGTTTTAAATAATATTCAAAATCAATAACTTCGATAATCTGTTATGTATATATATCTTCGTCAAGCAACTTTGCAAATATATAAATCAAGTACAATTTTTTATTAGATCTTCCATTAAAAATACGATAAAGTCTCCGCAAATACAAACTTAGGGCAAAAAAATATTCCGAACCAAAAACATTGTAGTAAAATAAGTACAATTCGCCGTTTAATATAACATTCAAATGCAATAACATCGATAATCCGTTATGTCCATATTTCTTCGTCAAGTAACTTCGCAAATATGTAAGTCATTTATAATTTTTTTAATAGAACATCGATCACAATTACGATATAGTCTACGCAAATACAAAAGTAAATAAAAAAATTATGCCGTACAATAAAGATCGTAGTAAAATATTTCTGTTCGCCGTTTAAAATATTATTCAAATTCAATAACTTCGATAATCTGTTATGTATATAAATCTTCGTCAAGCAACTTTGCAAATATATAAATCAAGTACAATTTTTATTAGATCTTCCATTAAAAATACGATAAAGTCTCCGCAAATAGAAACTTAGGGCAAAAAAATATTGCGAACCAAAAACATTGTAGTAAAATAAGTACAATTCGCCGTTTAATATAATATTCAAATTCAATAACATCGATAATCCGTTATGTCCATATTTCTTCGGCAAGTAACTTCGCAAATATGTAAGTCATTTTAATTTTTTTAATAGAACATCGATTACAATTACGATATAGTCTACGCAAATACGAACGTAAATAAAAAAATTATGCCGAACAATAAAGATCGTAGTAAAATATTTCTATTCGCCGTTTAAAATATTATTCAAATTCAATACCTTCGATAATCCGTTCTATTTATAAATCTTCGTGAAGCAACTTTGCAAATATATAAGTATAATTTTTTATTAGATCTTCCATTAAAAATGCGATATAGTCTCCGCAAATACAAATTTAAGCCAAAAAAATATTCGAAACAATAAACATTGTCGTAAAATATGTACAATTCGCCGTTTAAAATAATATTCAATTTCAATACCATCGATAATCCGTTATATCCATATATCTTCGTCAAAAAACTTCGCGAATATGTTAATTATGTACAATTTTTTATTAGATCTTCGATTACATATACGATAAAGATTACGATACTTTCGATTACGATATACGCAAATACAAAATTAGAGATAAAAATCATTCCGAAAAGTAAAAATTGTAGTAAAATGTCTACAATTCGCCGTTTTAAGTAATATTCAAGTTCCATAACATCGACAATCCGTTATATCTAAAAATCTTCATCAAGAAACTTCGCAAATATGTAAGTCATTTACAATTTTTTAATACATCGTCGATTTCAAATACGATATAGTCTACGCAAATACAAAAGTGTAGGAAAAAGTCATACCGTACAATAAAGATCGTAGTAAAATATTTCTATTCGCCGTTTAAAATAATTCTCAAATTCAATAACTTCGATAATCCGTTATATTTATAAATCTTCGTCAAACAACTTTGCAAATATATAAGTACAATTTTTAATTAGATCTTCCATTAAAAATGCGACATAGTCTCCACAAATACAAATTTAGGGCAAAAAAAATATTCCCAACAATAAACAATTCGCTGTTTAAAATAATATTCAAATTAACTAACTTCGATAATCCGTTATATTTATGTATCTTCGTCAGAGCAACTTTGCAAATATAAACATCAAGTACAATTTTTTATTAGATCTTCCACTAAACATATGGTAAAGCCTTCCCAAATACAAAAGTAGGGGTAAAATTTATTCCGAACAATAAACATAGTAGTAAAATAAGTACAATTCGCCGTTTAAAATAATATGCAAATTCAATAACATCGATAATCCGTTATATCCGTATTTCTTCGTCAAGAAACCTCGCAAATATGTAAGTCATATTCTATTTTTTTTACATCAGCGTTGATTAAAATTCTGATATAATTTGCGTAAATACGAAAGTATGGGAAAAAATTATGCCGAACAATAAAGATCGTAGTAAAATATTTCTATTCGCCGTTTAAAATAATATTCAAGTTCAATAACATTTAAAATCCGTTATATCCAAAAAGCTTCATAAAGATACTTCGCAAATATGTAAGTCATTTACAATTTTTTAATACATCGTCGATTACAAATACAATATAGTCTGCGCAAATACAAAAGTGTAGGAAAAGATCATGCCGAACAATAAAGATCGTAGTAAAATATTTCTATTCGCCGTTTTAAATAATATTCAAATTCAATAACTTTGAAAATATATAAATCAAGTACAATTTTTTATTAGATCTTCGACTAAACATATGGTAAAGTCTTCCCAAATACAAAAGTAGGGGTAAAATTTATTCCGAACAATAAAAATAGTAGTAAAATATGAACTATTCGCCGTATAAAATAATCCTCAAATTCGAAAACATCGATAATCCGTTATATCCATATTTCTTCGTCAAGGAACTTCGCAAGAATGTAAATGATGTACAATTTTTTATTAGATCTTCGATTACATATACGTTAAACTCTACGCAAATACAAACTTAGGGCAAAAAAATATTCCGAACCATAAACATTGTAGTAAAATATATTTTATTTGCAATTTAAAATAATACGCAAATTCAATAACAGTGATAATCCGTTATATCCATATTTATTCGCCAAGAAACTTCGCAAAAACGTAAGTCATTTACAATTTTTTTAAAGTATCGTCGATTAAAATTACGATATAATCTACGCAAATACAAAAATAAGGAAAAAAATTATGCCGAACAATAAAGATCGAAAGTTCAAGTTCAAAATAATATTCAAATTCAATACCTTCGATAATCCGTTCTATTTATAAATCTTCGTGAAACAACTTTGCAAATATATAAGTATAATTTTTTATTAGATCTTCCATTAAAAATGCGATATAGTCTCCGCAAATACAAATTTAGGGCAAAAAAAATATTCGAAACAATAATCATTGTAGTAAAATATGTACAATTCACCGTTTAAAATAATATTCAAATTCAACACCATCGATAATCCATTCATATATCCATATCCATATATCTTTATCAAGAAACTTCGCGAATATGTAAGTCATTTATAATTTTTTTAAAAGATCATCGATTACAAATACGATATAGTCTACGCAAATTCAAAAGTATGTGAAAAAAATATGCCGAATAATAAAGATCGTAGTAAAATATTTCTATTCGCCGTTTTAAATAATATTCAAAATCAATAACTTCGATAATCTGTTATGTATATATATCTTCGTCAAGCAACTTTGCAAATATATAAATCAAGTACAATTTTTTTTTAGATCTTCCATTAAAAATACGATAAAGTCTCCGCAAATACAAACTTAGGGCAAAAAAATATTGCGAACCAAAAACATTGTAGTAAAATAAATACAATTCGCCGTTTAATATAATATTCAAATGCAATAACATCGATAATCCGTTATGTCCATATTTCTTCGTCAAGTAACTTCGCAAATATGTAAGTCATTTATAATTTTTTTAATAGAACATCGATCACAATTACGATATAGTCTACGCAAATACAAAAGTAAATAAAAAAATTATGCCGAACAATAAAGATCGTAGTAAAATATTTCTATTCGCCGTTTAAAATATTATTCAAATTCAATAACTTCGATAATCTGTTATGTATATAAATCTTCGTCAAGCAACTTTGCAAATATATAAAGCAAGTACAATTTTTATTAGATCTTCCATTAAAAATACGATAAAGTCTCCGCAAATACAAACTTAGGGCAAAAAAATATTGCGAACCAAAAACATTGTAGTAAAATAAGTACAATTCGCCGTTTAATATAATATTCAAATTCAATAACATCGATAATCCGTTATGTCCATATTTCTTCGTCAAGTAACTTCGCAAATATGTAAGTCATTTATAATTTTTTTAATAGAACATCGATTACAATTACGATATAGTCTACGCAAATACGAACGTAAATAACAAAATTATGCCGAACAATAAAGATCGTAGTAAAATATTTCTATTCGCCGTTTAAAATAATATTCAAATTCAATACCTTCGATAATCCGTTCTATTTATAAATCTTCGTGAAGCAACTTTGCAAATATATAAGTATAATTTTTTATTAGATCTTCCATTAAAAATGTGATATAGTCTCCGCAAATACAAATTTAGGGCAAAAAAAATATTCGAAACAATAAACATTGTCGTAAAATATGTACAATTCGCCGTTTAAAATAATATTCAAATTCAATACCATCGATAATCCGTTATATCCATATATCTTCATCAAGAAACTTCGCAAATATGTAAGTCATTTACAATTTTTTAATACATCGTCGATTTCAAATACGATATAGTCTACGCAAATACAAAAGTGTAGGAAAAAGTCATACCGTACAATAAAGATCGTAGTAAAATATTTCTATTCGCCGTTTAAAATAATTCTCAAATTCAATAACTTCGATAATCCGTTATATTTATAAATCTTCGTCAAACAACTTTGCAAATATATAAGTACAATTTTTTATTAGATCTTCCATCAAAAATGCGATATAGTCTCCACAAATACAAATTTAGGGCAAAAAAAATATTCCTAACAATAAACAATTCGCTGTTTAAAATAATATTCAAATTAACTAACTTCGATAATCCGTTATATTTATGTATCTTCGTCAGAGCAACTTTGCAAATATAAACATCAAGTACAATTTTTTATTAGATCTTCCACTAAACATATGGTAAAGCCTTCCCAAATACAAAAGTAGGGGTAAAATTAATTCCGAACAATAAACATAGTAGTAAAATAAGTACAATTCGCCGTTTAAAATAATATGCAAATTCAATAACATCGATAATCCGTTATATCCGTATTTCTTCGTCAAGAAACCTCGCAAATATGTAAGTCATATACTATTTTTTTTACAGCAGCGTTGATTAAAATTCTGATATAATCTGCGTAAATACGAAAGTATGGGAAAAAATTATGCCGAACAATAAAGAACGTAGTAAAATATTTCTATTTGCCGTTTAAAATAATATTCAAGTTCAAAAACATCGATAATCCGTTATATCCAAAAATCTTCATCAAGATACTTCGCAAATATGTAAGTCATTTACAATTTTTTAATACATCGTCGATTACAAATACGATATAGTTTTCGCAAATACAAAAGTGTAGGAAAAGATCATGCCGAATAATTAAGATCGTAGTAAAATATTTCTATTCGCCGTTTTAAATAATATTCAAATTCAATAACTTTGCAAATATATAAATCAAGTACAATTTTTTATTAGATCTTCGACTAAACATATGGTAAAGTCTTCTCAAATACAAAAGTAGGGGTAAAATTTATTCCGAACAATAAAAATAGTAGTAAAATATGAACTATTCGCCGTTTAAAATAATCCTCAAATTCAATAACATCGATAATCCGTTATATCCATATTTCTTCGTCAAGGAACTTCGCAAGAATGTAAATGATGTACAATTTTTTATTAGATCTTCGATTACATATACCATAAACTCTACGCAAATACAAACTTAGGGCAAAAAAATATTCCGAACCATAAACATTGTAGTAAAATATATTCTATTTGCAATTTAAAATAATATGCAAATTCAATAACAGTGATAATCCGTTATATCCAAAAATCTTCATCAAGAAACTTCGCAAATTGTAAGTCATTTACAATTTTTTAATACACCTTCGATTTTAAATTTGATATAGTCTACGCAAATACAAAAGTGTAGGAAAAAATCATATCGTACAATAAACATCGTAGTAAAATATTTCTATTCGCCGTTTAAAATAGTTCTCAAATTCAATAACTTCGATAATCCGTTATATTTATAAATCTTTGTCAAACAACTTTGCAAATATATAAGTACAATTTTTTATTAGATCTTCCATTAAAAATGAGATATAGTCTCCACAAATACAAATTTAGGGCAAAAAAAATATTCCGAACAATAAACAATTCGCTGTTTAAAATAATATTCAAATTAACTAACTTCGATAATCCGTTATATTTATATATCTTCGTCAGAGCAACTTTGCAAATATAAACATCAAGTACAATTTTTTATTAGATCTTCCACTAAATATATGGTAAAGTCGTCCCAAATACAAAAGTAGGGGTAAAATTTATTCCGAACAATAAACATAATAGTAAAATATGAACTATTTGCAGTTTAAAATAATCCTCAAATTCAATAACATCGATAATCCGTTTTATCCATATTTCTTCGTCAAGAAACTTCGCAAATATATAAATTATGAACAATTTTTTATTAGATCTTCGATTACATATACGACAAAGTCTACGCAAATACAAAATTAGAGGAAAAAATTATTCCGAACAGTAAAAATTGTAGTAATATGTGTACAATTCGCCGTTTTGAGTAATATTCAAGTTCAATAACGTCGATAATCCGTTATATATATATTTCTTCGTCAAGTAACTTCGCAAATATGTATGTCATTCGCCATTTTTTAAAGAATCGTCGATTACAATTACGATATAGTCTACGCAAATACGAAAGTAAATAAAAAAATTATGCCGAACAATAAAGATCGTAGTAAAATGTTCCATTCGCCACTTAAAATAATATTCAAATACCATAAGTTTGATAATCCGTTCTATTTATATATCTTCTTCAAGCAACTTTCCAAATATAAAAATCAAGTACAATTTTTTATTAGATCTTCGACTAAAAATACAGTCAGGTCTACGCAAGTACAAAATTAGGGATAAAAATTATGCCGACCAATGTACATAGTAGTAATATATGTTCCATTCGCCATTTAAAATAATACTCTAATTCAATAACATTGATAATCCGTTATATCCATATGTTTTCGTCAAAAAACTTCGCAAATATGTAAGTCATTTATATTTTTTTTAATAGAACATCGATTACAAATACGACATAGTCTACGCAAATTCAAAAGTATGGGAAAAAAATATGCCGAACAATTAAGACCGTAGTAAAATATTTCTATTCGCCGTTTAAAATAGTATTCAAATTCAATAACTTCGATAATCCGTTATATTTATAAATTTTCGTCAAACAACTTTGCAAATATAAAAATCAAGTACAATTTCTTATTAGATCCTCCATTAAAAATACGATAAAGTTTCCGCAAATACAAACTTAGGGCAAAAAATATTCCGAACCAAGAACATTGTAGTAAATGTATGTACAATTCGCCGTTTAAAATAATATTCAAATTCAATAACATCGATAATCCGTTATATCCGTATTTCTTCGTCAAGAAACTTCGCAAATATGTAAGTCATGTACTATTTTTTTCAAAGCATCGTCGATTAAAATTACGATATAATCTACGTAAATACGAAAGTATGGGAAAAAATTATGCCGAACAATAAAGATCGTAGTAAAATATTTCCATTCGCCGTTTAAAATAATATTCAAATTCAATAACATTTAAAATCCGTTATATTCAAAAAATTCATCAAAAAACTTCGCAAATATGTAAGTCATTTACAATTTTTTAATACATCGTCGATTACACATACGATATAGTCTACGCAAATACAAAAGTGTAGGAAAAAATCATACCGAACAATAAAGATCGTAGTAAAATATTTCTATTTGCCGTTTTAAATAATATTCAAATTCAATAACTTTGCAAATATATAAATCAAGTACAATTTTTTATTAGATTTTCGACTAAACATACGGTAAAGTCTCCCCAAATACAAAATTAGGGGCAAAATTTATTCCGAACAATAAACATAGTAGTAAAATATGAACTATTCGCAATTTAAAATAATCCTCAAATTCAATAACATCGATAATCCGTTATATCCATATTTCTTCGTCAAGAAACTTCGCACGTATGTAAATGATGTACAATTTTTTATTAGATCTTCGATTACATATACGATAAAGTCTACGCAAATACAAACTTAAGGTAAAAAAATATTTCATAAACATTGTAGTAAAATATATTCTAATCGCAATTTAATCCGTTCGATAATCCGTTCTATTTATAAATCTTCGTCAAACAATTTTCCAAATATATAAGTACAATTTTTATTAGATCTTCTATTAAAAATGCGATATAGTCTCCGCAAATACAAATTTAGGGCAAAAAAAATATTCGGAACAATAATGATTGTAGTAAAATATGTACAATTCACCGTTTAAAATAATATTCAAATTCAACACCATCGATAATCCATTATATCCATATATCTTTATCAAGTAGGTAACTTCGCAAGTAGGTAATTCATCTATAATTTATTTAATAGATCATCGATTACAAATACGATATAGTCTACGCAAATTAAAAAGTATGTGAAAAAAATATGCCGAACACTAAAGATCGTAGTAAAATATTTCTATTCGCCGTTTTCAATAATATTCAAAATCAATAACTTTGCAAATATATAAATCAAGTACAATTTTTTATTAGCTCTTCGACTGAACATACGGTAAAGTCTCCCCAAATACAAAATTAGGGATAACATTTATTCCGAACAATAAACATAGTAGTAAAATATGAACTATTCGCCGTTTAAAATAATCCTCAAATTCAGTAACATCGATAATCCGTTATATCCATATTTCTTCGTCAAGAAAGTTCGCAAATATGTAAGTCATTTACTATTTTTTTTTAAAGCATCGTCGATTAAAATTACGATATAATCTACGCAAATACGAAAGTATGGGAAAAAATTATGCCGAACAATAAAGATGGTAGTAAAATATTTCTATTCGCCGTTTAAAATAATATTCAAATTTAATACCTTCGATAATCCGTTCTATTTATAAATCTTCGTCAAACAACTTTGCAAATATATAACTACAATTTTTTATTAGATCTTGCATTAAAAATGCTATATAGTCTTCACAAATAAATACAAATTTATGGCAAAGAAAATATTCCGAACAATAAACAATTCGCTGTTTAAAATAATATTCAAATTAACTAACTTCGATAATCCGTTATATTTATATATCTTCGTCAGAGCAACTTTGCAAATATAAACATCAAGTACAATTTTTTATTAGATCTTCCACTAAACATATGGTAAAATTCCCAAATACAAAAGTAGGGGTAAAATTTATTCCGAACAATAAACATAGTAGTAAAATATGAACTATTCGCCGTTTAAAATAATCCTCAAATTCAATACATCGATAATCCGTTATATCCATATTTCTTCCTCAAGAAACTCCGCAAGTATGTAAATGATATACAATTTTTTAATACATCGTCGATTATAAATACGATCGAGACACCACAAATACAAATTTAGGGCAAAAAAAATATTCCGAACAATAAACAATTCGCTGTTTAAAATAATATTCAAATTAACTAACTTCGATAATACGTTATATTTATATATCTTCGCCAGAGCAACTTTGCAAATACAAACACCAAGTACAATTTTTTATTAGATCTTCCACTAAACATATGGTTAAGTCTTCCCAAATATAAAATTAGGGGTAAAATTTATTCCGAACAATAAACATAGTAGTAAAATATGAACTATTCGCCCGTTATATCCATTAATCCGTTATATCTATATTTCTTCGTCAAGAAACTTCGCAAGTACGTAAATGATGTACAATTTTTTATTAGATCTTCGATTACATATACGATAAAGTCTACGCAAATACAAACTTAGGGTAAAAAAATATTCCGAACCATAAACATAGTAGTAAAATATATTCTATTCGCAATTTAAAATAATATTCAAATTCAATAACAGTGATAATCCGTTATATCCATATTTCTTCGCCAAGAAACTTCGCAAATATGTAAGTCATTTACAATTTTTTAAAGCATCGTCAATTACAATTACGGTATAGTCTACGCAAATACGAAACTAAGGAATAAAATTTTGCCGAACAATAAAGATCGTAGTAAAATATTTCTATTCGCCGTTTAAAATAATATTCAAATTCAACACCATCGATAATCCGTTATAGCCATATATCTTCGTCAAGTAACTTCGCAAATATGTAACTCATTCAAAATTTTTTAAGGCATCGTAAAATATGAACTATTCGCCGTTTAAAATAATCCTCAAATTCAATAACATCGATAATTCGTTATATTCATATTTTTTCGTCAAGAAACTCCGCAAATATGTAAGTCATTTACAATTGTTTTAATAGATCATCGATTACAAATACGATATAGTCAACGCAAATTCAAAAGTATGGGAAAAAAATATGCCGAACAATAAAGATCGTAGTAAAATATTTCTATTCGCAATTTAAAATAATATTCAAATTCAATAACAGTGATAATCCGTTATATCCATATCTCTTCGCCAAGAAACTTTGCAAATATGTAAGTCATTTACAATTTTTTTAAAGCATTGTTGATTACAATTACGATATAGTCTACGCAAATGCGAAAATAAGGAAACAAATTATGCCGAACAATAAAGATCGTAGTAAAATATTTCTATGTGCCGTTTAAAATAATATTCAAATGCAATAACATCGATAATCCGTTATATTCATATTTTTTCGTCAAGAAACTCCGCAAATATGTAAGTCTTTTACAATTGTTTTAATAGATCATCGATTACAAATACGATATAGTACACGCAAATTCAAAAGTATGGGAAAAAAATATGCCGATCAATAAAGATCGTAGTAAAATATTTCTATTCGCAATTTAAAATAATATTCAAATTCAATAACAGTGATAATCCGTTATATCCATATTTCTTCGCCAAGAAACTTTGCAAATATGTAAGTAATTTACAATTTTTTAAAGCATCGTCGATTACAATTACGATATAGTCTACGCAAATACTAAAGTAAGGAAAAAAATTATGCCGAACAATAAAGATCGTAGTAAAATATTTCTATTCGCCGTTTAAAATAATATTCATATTCAATAACTTCGATAATCCGTTCTATTTATAAATCATCGTAAAACAACTTTGCAATATTTATAAGTATAATTTTTTATTAGATCTCCCATTAAAAATGCGTTATAGTCTCCGCAAATACAAATTTAGGGCAAAAAAAATATTCGAAACATTAAACATTGTAGTAAAATATGTACAGTTCGCAATTTAAAATAATATTCAAATTCAATACCATCGATAATCCGTTATGTCCATATATCTTCGTCAAGAAACTTCGCAAATATGTTAATTATGTACAATTTTTTATTAGATCTTCGACTACATATACGATAAAGTCTACGAAAATACAAAATTAGAGAAAAAAATTATTCCGAACAGTAAAAAATGTAGTAAGACGTGTACAATTCGCCGTTTTAAGTAATATTCAAGTTCAATAACATCGATAATCGGTTATATCCGTATTTCTTCGCCAAGAAACTTTGCAAATATGTAAGTCATTTATAATTTTTTAAAGTATCGTCGATTACAATTACGATATAGTCTACACAAATACTAAAGTAAGGAAAAAAATTATGCCGAACAATAAAGATCGTAGTAAAATATTTCTATTCGCCGTTTAAAATAATATTCTAATTCAATAACATCGATAATCCGTTATATGCATATTTTTTCGTCAAGAAACTCCGCAAATATGTAAGTCATTTACAATTGTTTTAATAGATCATCGATTACAAATACGATATAGTCCACGCAAATTCAAAAGTATGGGAAAAAAATATGCCGATCAATAAAGAGCGTAGTAAAATATTTCTATTCGCAATTTAAAATAATATTCAAATTCAATAACAGTGATAATCCGTTATATCCATATTTCTTCGCCAAGAAACTTTGCAAATATGTAAGACATTTACAATTTTTTAAAGCATCGTCGATTACAATTACGATATAGTCTACGCAAATACTAAAATAAGGAAAAAAATTATGCCGAACAATAAAGATCGTAGTAAAATATTTCTATTCGCCGTTTAAAATAATATTCAAATTCAATAACTTCGATAATCCGTTCTATTTATAAATCATCGTAAAACAACTTTGCAATTTTTATAAGTATAATTTTTTATTAGATCTCCTATTAAAAATGCGATATAGTCTCCGCAAATACAAATTTAGGGCAAAAAAAATATTCGAAACATTAAACATTGTAGTAAAATATGTACAATTCGCCATTTAAAATAATATTCAAATTCAATACCATCGATAATCCGTTATGTCCATATATCTTCGTCAAGAAACTTATGTGTAAAAATGTGAATCAGCGAATATGTAAATCATGTACAATTTTTTATTAGATCTTCGATTACATATACGATAAAGTCTACGAAAATACAAAATTAGAAAAAAAAATTGTTCCGAACAGTAAAAATTGTAGTAAAATGTGTACAATTCGCCGTTTTAAGTAATATTCAAGTTCAATAACATCTATAATCCGTTATATTCATATTTCTTCGTCAAGTGACTTTGCAAATATAAAAATCAAGTATATAATTAAAATTTTTTATTAGATCTTCCATTAGAAATGCGTAATAGTCTCCGTAAATACATATTTAGGGCAAAAAAAATATTCGAAACAATAAACATTATAGTAAAATATGTACAATTCGCCGTTTAAAATAATATTCAAATTCAATTCCATCGATAATCCGTTATATCCATATATCTTCGTAAAGAAACTTCGCAAATATATAAATTATGAACAATTTTTTTTTAGATCTTCGATTACATATACGAGAAAGTCTACGCAAATACAAAATTAGAGAAAAAAATTATGCCGAACAGTAAAAATTGTAGTAAGATATGTACAATTCGCCGTTTTAAGTAATATTCAAGTTCAATAATATCGATAATCCGTTATATCCATATTTCTTCGTTAAGAAACTTCGCAAATATGTAAGTCATTTACAATTTTTTTAAAGCATTGTTGATTACAATTACGATATAGTCTACGCAAATACGAAAATAAGGAAAAAATTTATGCCGAACAATAAAGATCGTAGTAAAATATTTCTATACGCCGTTTAAAATAATATTCAAATGCAATACCTTCGATAATCTTTTCTATTTATAAATCTTCGTCAAACAACTTTGCAAATATATAAGTATAATTTTTTATTAGATCTCCATTAAAAATGCGATATAGTCTCCGCAAATACAAATTTAGGGCAAAAAAAATATTCGAAACATTAAACATTGTAGTAAAATACGTACAATTCGCCATTTAAAATAATATTCAAATTCAATACCATCGATAATCCGTTATGTCCATATATCTTCGTCAAGAAACTTCGCAAATATGTTAAGTATGTACAATTTTTTATTAGATCTTCGATTACATATACGATAAAGTCTACGAAAATACAAAATTAGAGAAAAAAATTATTCCGAACAGTAAAAATTGTAGTAAAATGTGTACAATTCGCCGTTTTAAATAATATTCAAGTTCAATAATATCGATAATCCGTTATATTCATATTTCTTCGTCAAGTGACCTTGCAAATATAAAAGTCAAGTATATAATTAAAATTTTTTATTAGATCTTCCATTAGAAATGCGTAATAGTCTCCGCAAATACAAATTTAGGGCAAAAAAAATATTCGAAACATTAAACATTGTAGTAAAATATGTACAATTCGCCATTTAAAATAATATTCAAAATCAATACCATCGATAATCCGTTATGTCCATATATCTTCGTCAAGAAACTTCGCAAATATGTTAATTATGCACAATTTTTTATAAGATCTTCGATTACATATACGATAAAGTCTACGAAAATACAAAATTAGAAAAAAAAATTATTTCGAACAGTAAAAATTGTAGTAAAATGTGTACAATTCGCCGTTTTAAGTAATATTCAAGTTCAATAATATCGATAATCCGTTATATCCGTATTTCTTTGTCAAGAAACTTCGCAAATATGTAAGTCATTTACAAATTTTTTAAAGCATTGTTGATTACAATTACGATATAGTCTACGCAAATACGAAAATAAGGAATAAAATTATGCCGAACAATAAAGATCGTAGTAAAATATTTCTATGCGCCGTTTAAAATATTATTCAAATGCAATACCTTCGATAATCTTTTCTATTTATAAATCTTCGTCAAACAACTTTGCAAATATATAAGTATAATTTTTTATTAGATCTCCATTAAAAATGCGATATAGTCTCCGCAAATACAAATTTAGGACAAAAAAAATATTCGAAACAATAATCATTGTAGTAAAATATGTACAATTCGCCGTTTAAAATAATGTTCAAATTCAACACCATCGATAATCCGTTATATCCATATATCTTCGTCAAGAAACTTATGTGTAAAAATGTGAATCAGCAAATATGTAAATCATGTACAATTTTTTATTAGATCTTCGATTACATATACGATAAAGTCTACGCAAATGCAAAATTAGAGAAAAAAAATATTCCGAATAATAAACATTGTAGTAAAATGTGTACAATTCGCCGTTTTAAGTAATATTCTAGTTTAATAACATATATAATCAGTTATATCCATAAATCTTCGTCATGAAACTTTGGAAATATATATGTCATTTACAATTTTTTAATACATCGTCGATTACAATACGATAGAGGCTACGCAAATTCAAATTTAGCGCAAAAAAATATTCCGAACAATAAACAATTCGCCGATTAAAATAATATTCAAATTCAATAACAATAACTTCCATTCAATACCATCGATAATCCATTATATCCATATATCTTCCTCAAGAAACTTCGCAAATATGTAAGTCATTTACAATTTTTTAATACATCGTTGATTATAAATACGATAGAGTCTATGCAAATACATATTTAGGAGAAAAAATATATTCGGAACAATAAACATTGTAGTAAAATATGTACAATTCGCCATTTAAAATAATATTCAAATTCAATAACATCGATAATCCGTTATATCAATATTTTTTCGTCAAGAAACTTCGCAAATATGTAAGTCATTTACAATTTTTTAATACATCGTTGATTATAAATACGATAGAGTCTATGCAAATGCAAATTTAGGGCAAAAAATATATTCGAAACAATAAACATTCTAGTTAAATATGTACAATTCGCCGTTTAAAATAATATTCTAATTCAATACCTTCGATAATCCGTTATATCCATATATCTTCCTCAAGAAACTATACAAATATGTAAGTCATTTATAATTTTTCAATACACCATCGATTACAAATACGATAGAGTCTACGCAAATGCAAATTTAGGGCAAAAAAATATTCGGAACAATAAACATTGTAGTAAAATATGTACAGTTCGCCGTTTAAAATAATACTCAAATTGAATACCATCGATAATCCGTTATATCCATATATCTTCCTCAAGAAACTTCGCAAATATATAAGTCATTTACAATTTTTTAATCATCGTCGATTATAAATACGATCGAGTCTACGCAAATTCAAATGTAGGGCAAAAAAAATATTCAGTACAATAAACATTGTAGTAAAATATGTACAATTCGCCGTTTAAAATAATAATATTCAAATTCAACACCATCGATAATCCATTATATCCATATATCTTCGTCAAGAAACTTCGCAAATATGTAAGTCATTTACAATTTTTCAATACATCGTCGATTATAAGTACGATCGAGTCTACGCAAATTCAAATGTAGGGCAAAAAAAATATTCGGTGAAATAAACATTGTAGTAAAATATGTACAATTCGCCGTTTAAAATAATATTCAAATTCAATACCATCGATAATCCATTATATCCATATATCTTCCTCAAGAATCTATACAAATATGTAAGTCATATACAATTTTTCAATACATCATCGATTACAAATACGATAGAGTCTACGCAAATTCCAATTTAGGGCAAAAAAATATTCGGAACAATAAACATTGTAGTAAAATATGTACAATTCGCCGTTTTAAGTAATATTCTAGTTTAATAACATATATAAACAGTTATATCCATAAATCTTCGTCATGAAACTTTGGAAATATATATGTCATTTACAATTTTTTAATACATCGTCGATTACAATACGATAGAGGCTACGCAAATTCAAATTTAGCGCAAAAAAATATTTCGAACAATAAACAATTCGCCGTTTAAAATAATATTCAAATTCAATAACAATAACTTCCATTCAATAACATTGTTAATCCGTTATATCCGTATATTTTCGTCAAAAAACTTCGCAAATATGTAAGTCATTTATAAGTTTTTTAATAGAACATCGATTACAAATACGACATAGTCTACGCAAATTCAAAAGTGTAGTAAAAAAAAATTCTGAACAATAAAGATCGTAGTAAAAGATTTCTATTCGCCGTTTAAAATAATATTCAAATTCAATAACTTCGATAATCCGTTATATTTATAAATCTTAGTGAATAAACTTTGCAAATATGAAAGTCATTTACAATTTTTTAATATATCGTCGATTCCAATACGATAGAGGCTACGCAAATTCAAATTTATCGCAAAAAAATATTTGAACAATAAACAATTCGCCGTTTAAAATAATATTCAAATTCAATAACAATAACTTCCATAATCCGTTATATCTATATATCTTTCTCAAGTAATTTGGGAAATATATAAATCAAGCACAATTATTTATTAGATCTTCCATTAAAAATACGATAAAGTCTCCGCAAATATAAAATTAGGTCAAAAAATAATTCCGAACAATAAACGTTGTAGTAAAATATGTACAATTCGCCATTTAAAATAATATTCAAATTCAATAACATCGATAATCTGTTATATCAATTTTTTTCGTCAAGAAACTTCGCAAATATGTAAGTCATTTACAATTTTTTCACACATCGTCGATTATAAAAACGACAGAGTCTACGCAAATGCAAATTTAGGGCAAAAAAAATATTCAAAACAATAAACATTGTAGTTACATATGTACAATTCGCCGTTTAAAATAATATTCAAATTCAACACGTTCAATAATCCGTTATATCCATATATCTTCCTCAAGAAACTATACAAATATGTAAGTCATTTACAATTTTTCAATACATCATCGATTACAAATACGATAGAGTCTACGCAAATACAAATTTAGGGAGAAAAAAATATTCGGAACAATAAACATTGTAGTAAAATATGTACAATTCGCCGTTGAAAATAATATTCAAATTCAATACCATCGATAATCCATTATATCCATATATCTTCCTCAAGAATCTATACAAATATGTAAGTCATATACAATTTTTCAATACATCATCGATTACAAATACGATAGAGTCTACGCAAATTCCAATTTAGGGCAAAAAAATATTCGGAACAATAAACATTGTAGTAAAATATGTACAATTCGCCGTTTAAAATAATATTCAAATTCAACACCATCGATAATCCATTATATCCATATATCTTCGTCAAGAAACTTCGCAAATATGTAAATTATGTACAATTTTTTTATACATCGTCGATTACAAATACGATATAGTCTACGCAAATACAAAAGTGTAGGAAAAAATCATACCGAACAATAAATATTCAAATTCAATAACTTTGCAAATATATAAATCAAGTACAATTTTTTATTAGATCTTCGACTAAACATACGATAAAGTCTCCCCAAATACAAAATTAGGGGTAAAATTTATTCCGAACAATAAACATAGTGGTAAAATATGAACTATTCGCCGTTTAAAATAATCCCCAAATTCAATAACATCGATAACCCGTTATATCCATATTTCTTCGTCAAGAAACTTCGCAAATATGTAAGTTAATTATAATTTTTTTAATAGATCGTCGATTACAAATACGATATAGAAACAACAATAACAATAAACAATTCGCTGTTTAAAATAATATTCAAATTAACTAATTTCGATAATCCGTTATATCCATATTTCTTCGTCAAGAAACTTCGCAAGTATGTAAATGATGTACAATTTTTTATTAGATCTTCGATTACATATACGATAAAGTCTACGCAAATGCAAACTTAGGGCAAAAAAATATTCCGAACCATAAACATTGTAGTAAAATATATTCTATTCGCAATTTAAAATAATATTCAAATTCAATAACAGTGATAATCCGTTATATCCATAGTTCTTCGCCAAGAAACTTCGCAAATATATAAGTCATTTACAATTTTTTAAAGTATTGTCGATTACAATTACGATATAGTCTACGCAAATACGAAAGTAAAGAAAAAAATTATGCCGAGCAATAAAGATCGTAGTAAATTATTTCTATTCGCCGTTTAAAATAATATTCAAATTCAATAACAATAACTTCCATAATCCGTTATATTTATATATCTTCGTCAAGTAATTTTGGAAATATATAAATCAAGCACAATTATTTATTAGATCTTACATTAAAAATAGGGTGAAGTCTCCGCAAATTTAAAATGAGGACAAAAAATAATTCCGAACAATAAACGTTGTAGTAAAATATGTAAAATTCCGCGTTTAAAATAATATTCAAATTCAATACCTTCGATAAACCGTTATATCCATATATCTTCCTCAAGAACCTTCGCAAATATGTAAAGCATGTACAATTTGTTATTAGATCTTCTATTACATATACGATAAAGCAAATGGAAAATTAGAGAAAAAAATTATTCCGAACAATAAACAGTGTAGTATAATATGTACAATTCGCCGTTTTTACTATTATACAAGTTCAATACCATCGATAATCCGTTATATCCATATATCTACCTCAAGAAACTTCGCAAATATGTAAGTCATTTAACATTTTTTAATTCATCGTTAATTATAAATACGATAGAGTCTACGCAAATACAAATTTACGGCAAACAAATATTAGGAACAATAAACATTGTAGTAAAATATGTACAATTCGCCGTTTAAAATAATATTTAAGTTCAATACCATTGATAATCCGTTATATCCAAATATCTTCCTCAAGAAACTTCGCAAATATGTAAATCATTTTCAATTTTTCAATACATCATCGATTAGAAATATGATAGAGTCTACGCAAATACAAATTCAGGGTAAAAAAAATATTCGGAACAATAAAGATTGTAGCAAAATATGTACCATTCGCCGTTTAAAATAATATTCAAATTGATCGATAATCCATTATATCCATATATCTTCGTCAATAATATTCGGAAGTATATAAATCATATACAATTTTTTATTAGATCTTCGATTACATATACTATAAAGTCTACGCAAATGCAAAATTAGAGAAAAAAATTATTCCGAACAATAAACATTGTAGTAAAATGTGTACAATTCGCCGCTTTAAATAATATTCTAGTTGAATAGCATAGATAATCAGTTATATCCATAAATTTTCGTCATGAAACTTTGGAAATATATTAATCATTTACAATTTTTTAATACATCGTCGATTACAATACGTTAGAGTCTACGCAAATACAAACTTAGGGCAAAAAAAATATTTGGAATAATAAACATTGTAGTAAAATATGTACAATTCACCGTTTAAAATAATATTCAAATACAATACCATCGATAATCCGTTATACCCATGTATCTTCCTCAAGAAACTATACAAATATGTAAGTCATTTACAATATTTTAATACATCGTTGATTATAAATACGATAGAGTCTACGCCAATACAAATTTAGGGCAAAAAAAATATTCGGTACAATAAACATTGTAGTAAAATACGTACAATTTGCCGTTCAAAATAATATTCAACTTCAATAACAACGATAATCCGTTATATCCATATTTCTTCGTCAAGAAACTTCGCAAATATGTAAGTCATTTACAATTTTTTAATACATCGTAAATTACAAATACGATGGAGTTTACGCAAATACAATTTTAGGGCAAAAAAAATATTCCGAATAATAAACATTGTAGTAAAATATGTCCAATTCGCCGTTTAAAATAATATTCAAATTCAATAACTTCAATAATCCTTTGTATTCATATATCTTCATCAAGCAACTTTGCAAATATATTTTATTTATTATTATTTATTTATATTTTATCTCAAATGAGCAATAAGCTCGTACAGAGTATATGTGAACATTTTTTTTTTTTTTTATATATAAATCAAGTATAATTTTTTATTAGATCGTCGATTGCAAATGGGTTAAAATTTACGCAAATACAAATTTAGGGCAAAAAATATTACAAACAATAAACAATTCGCCGTTTGAAATAATATTCAGATTCAATAACATCGATAATCCGCTATATCCTTATATCTTCATCAAGAAACTTCGCAAATATGTAAATCATGTAAATTTTTTTAATAGATCGTCGATTACAAATAAGGTAAAGTCTATGCAAATACAAAATTGCGGTAAAAATTTATGCCGGCTAAAAAACATAGTAGTAAAATATGAACTATTCGCCGTTTAAAATAATACTCAAATTCAATAAGATCGATAATCCGTTATATCCATATTTCTTCGTCAATAAACTTCGCAAATATATAAGTCTCTTACAATTTTTCAATACATTGTCGATTATAAATACGATAGAGTCTACGCAAATACAAATTTGTGGCGACAAAAAATATTCGGAACAATAAACGTTGTAGAAAATTACATATGTACAATTCGCCATTTAAAATAATATTAAAATTCAATAACATCGATAATCCATTATATCCATATTCCTTCGTCAAGAAACTTCGCAAATATGTAAGTCATTCACAATTTTTTAATACATCGTCGATTACAAATACGATAAAGTCTACGCAAATACAAATTTAGGGCAAAAAATATTCCGAACAATAAACTTTGTAGTAAAATATCTACAATTCGCCGTGTAAAATAATATTCAAAATCAATATCATCGATAATCCATTTTATCCATATAACTTCATAAAGCAATGCTGCAAATATATAAATCATGTACAATTTTTTATTAGATCATTGATTGAAAATACGATAAAGGCTACGCAAATACTAATTTAGGGCAAAAAAAAAAATTCCGAACAATAAACTTTGTAGTAAAATATGTATAATTCGCCGTTTAAAATAATGTTTAAATTCATTAACTTCGATAATTCGTTATATCCACATTTCTTCGTCAAGAAACTTTAAAATATGAAAGTCATTTACAATTTTTTTTTTACATCGTCGATTACAATACTATAGATGCTACGCAAATTCAAATTTGGCGCAAAAAATATATTTCGAACAATAAACAATTCGCCATTTAAAATAATATTCAAATTCAATAACTTTTATAATCCGTTATATTTATATATCTTCGACAAGCAATTTTGCAAATATACAAATCAAGTACAATTATTTATTAGATCTTCCATTACAAATACGATAGAGTCTACCCAAATACAAATTTAGGGCAAAAATATATTCGGAACAATAAACATTGTAGTAAAGTATCTAAAATTCGCCGTTTAAAATAATATTCAAATTCAATAACTTCAATAATCCTTTGTATCCATATATCTTCGTCAAGCAACTTTGCAAATACATTTTATTTATTATTATTTATTTATATTTTATCTCAAACGAGCAATAAGCTCGTACAGAGTATACCTGAACATTTTTTTTTTTTTATATAAATCAAGTATAATTTTTTATTAGATAGTCGATTGCAAATGCGATAAATTTGACGCAAATTAGGGCAAAAAAATATTCCGAACAATAAACATTGTAGTAAAATATCTACAAATCGCCGCTTAAAATAAAATTCAAAATCAATATTATCGATAATACACTTTATCCATATATCTTCATAAAGCAATGTTGCAAATATATAAATCATGTACAATTTTTTATTAGATCATTGATTAAAAATACGATAAAGTCTACGCAAATACTAATTTAGGGAAAAAAAAAATACTCCGAACAACATACTTTGTAGTAAAATATGTTCTATTCGTCAAGCAACTCCACAAATATGTAAATCATGTAAAATTTTGTAATAGATCGTCGATTATAAATAAGGTTAAGTATATGCAAATAAATAATTAGGGTAAAAATTTATGCCGACCAATAAACATAGTAGTAAAATATGACCTATTCGCCGTTTAAAGTAATACTCAAGTTCAATAACATCGATAATCCGTTATATCCATATTTCTTCGTCAAGAAACTTCGCAAATATGTAAGTCATTCACAATTTTTTAATACATCGTCGATTATAAATACGATAGAGTCTATGCAAATTCAAATTTATGGCAAAATAAATATTCGGAACAATAAACGTTGTAGTAAAATATGTACAATTCGCCGTTTAAAATAATATTCAGATTCAATAACATCGATAATCCGCTATATCCTTATATCTTCATCAAGAAACTTCGCAAATATGTAAGTCATTTATAATTTTTTAATAGATCGTCGATTATAAATACGATAGAGTCTACGCAAATTCAAATTTAGGGCAAAAAAAATATTCGGAACAATAAACGTTGTAGTAAAATATGTACAATTCGCCGTTTAAAATAATATTCAGATTCAATAACATCGATAATCCGCTATATCCTTATATCTTCATCAAGAAACTTCGCAAATATGTAAGTCATTTACAATTTTTTAATAGATCGTCGATTACAAATACGATACAGTTCACGCAAATATAAAATTAGGAGAAAAAAATATTCCGAACAATAAACATTGTAGTAAAATATCTACAATTCGCCGTGTAAAATAATATTCAAAATCAATATCCTCGATAATCCATTTTATCCATATAACTTCGTCAGGCAATTTTGCAAATATACAAATCAAGTACAATTATTTATTAGATTTTCCATTAAAAATGCTAGAAAGTCTCCGCCAATATAAATTTAGCGCAAAAAATAATTCCGCACAATAAACATTGTAGCAAAATATGTACAATTCGCTATTTCAAATAATATTCAATAACATCGAGATTACGTTATATCCAAATTTCTTCGTCAAGTAACTTCCCAAATATGTAAGTCATTTACAATTTTTTAAAACATGGTCGATTACAATTACGATATAGTCTACGCAAATACGAAAGTGAGGAAAAAAATTATGCCGAACAATAAAGATCGTAGTAAAAAATGTTCCATTCGCCGCTTAAAATAATATACAAATACCATAACTTCGATATTCCGTTATATTTATATATCCTCGTCAAGCAATTTTGCAAATATAAAACTCAAGTACAATTTTTTATTAGATCTTCGACTAAAAATACGATGATGTCTACGCAAATACAAAGTTAGGGTAAAAAATTATGCGGACCAATAAACATAGTAGTAAAATATGTCCTATTCGCCGTTCAAAATAATTTTAAAATTCAATAACATAGATAATCCATTATAGCCATCTATCTTTGTCAAGAAACTTCGCAAATATGTAAATCATGTAACATTTTTTAATAGATCGTCGATTACAAATAAGATAAAGTCTACGCAAATACAAAATAGGGTAAAAAATTATGCGGACCAATAAACATAGTAGTAAAATATGTACTATTCGCCGTTCAAAATAATTTTAAAATTCAATAACATAGATAATCCATTATAGCCATCTATCTTAGTCAAGAAACTTCGCAAATATGTAAATCATGTAAAATTTTTTTTATAGAACGTCGATTACAAATAAGATAAAATATACGCAAATACAAAATAGGGTAAAAAATTATGCGGACCAATAAACATAGTAGTAAAATATGTACTATTCGCCGTTCAAAATAATTTTAAAATTCAATAACATAGATAATCCATTATAGCCCTCTATCTTAGTCAAGAAACTTCGCAAATATGTAAATCATGTAAAAATTTTTAATAGATCGTCGATTACAAATAAGATAAAGTCTACGAAAATACAAAATAAGGTAAAAAATTATACCAACCAATAAACATAGTAACGAAATATGTACCATTCGCCTTTTAAAATAATATTCAAACATAGTAGTAAAATATGTACTATTCGCCGTTTAAAATAATATTCAAATTCAATAACATAGATAATCCATTATAGCCATCTATCTTAGTCAAGAAACTTCGCAAATATGTAAATCATGTAAAATTTTTTAATAGATCGTCGATTACAAATAAGATAAAGTCTACACAAATACAAAATAGGGTAAAAAATTATGCCGACCAATAAACATAGTAACGAAATATGTACCATTCGCCGCTTAAAATAATATTCAAACATAGTAGCAAAATATGTACTATTCGCCGTTTAAAATAATATTCAATTTCAATAAAATAGATATTTTATTATAGCCATCTATCTTAGTCAAGAAACTTCGCAAATATGTAAATCATGTAAATTTATTTAATAGATCGTCGATTACAAATAAGATAAAGTCTACGCAAACACAAAATAGGGTAAAAAATTATGCGGACCAATAAACATAGTAGTAAAATATATACTATCGCCGTTTAAAATAATATTCAATTTCAATAACATAGATATTACATTATAGCCATCTATCTTAGTCAACAAATTTCGCAAATATGTAATTAATGTAAAATTTTTTAATAGATCGTCGATTACAAATAAGACAAAGTTTACGCAATTACAAAATAGGGTAAAAGAGTATGCGGACCAAATAACATAGCTCTGAAATATGTATTATTCACCGTTTAAAATAATATTCAAATTCAATAACATAGATAATCCATTATAGCCATCTATCTTAGTCAAGAAACTTCGCAACTATGTAAATCATGTAAAATTTTTTAATAGATCGTCGATTACAAATAAGATAAAGTCTACACAAATACAAAATAGGGTAAAAAAGTATGCGGACCAATGAACATAGCTCTAAAATATGTATTATTCACCGTTTAAAATAATATTCAAATTCAATAACGTAGATAATCCATTATAGCCATCTCTCTTAGTCAAGAAACTTCGCAAATATGTAAATCATGTAAAATTTTTTAATAGATCGTCGATTACAAATAAGATACAGTCTACTCAAATACAAAATAGGGTAAAAATTTATGCCGACCAATAAACATAGTAACGAAATATGTACTATTCGCCGTTTAAAATAATATTCAATTTCAATAACATAGATATTCCATTATAGCCATCTATCTTAGTCAAGAAACTTCGCAAATATGTAAATCATGTAAAATTTTTTAATAGATCGTCGATTACAAATAAGATAAAGTCTACACAAATACAAAATAGGGTAAAAAAGTATGCGAACCAATGAACATAGCTCTAAAATATGTATTATTCACCGTTTAAAATAATATTCAAATTCAATAACGTAGATAATCCATTATAGCCATCTATCTTAGTCAAGAAACTTCGCAAATATGTAAATCATGTAAAATTTTTTAATAGATCGTCGATTACAAATAAGATACAGTCTACTCAAATACAAAATAGGGTAAAAATTTATGCCGACCAATAAACATAGTAACGAAATATGTACTATTCGCCGTTTAAAATAATATTCAATTTCAATAACATAGATATTCCATTATAGCCATCTATCTTAGTCAAGAAACTTCGCAAATATGTAAATCATGTAAAATTTTTTAATAGATCGTCGATTACAAATAAGATAAAGTCTACACAAATACAAAATAGGGTAAAAAAGTATGCGAACCAATGAACATAGCTCTAAAATATGTATTATTCACCGTTTAAAATAATATTCAAATTCAATAACATAGATAATCCATTATAGCCATCTATCTTAGTCAAGAAACTTCGCAAATATGTAAATCATGTAAAATTTTTTAATAGATCGTCGATTACAAATAAGATACAGTCTACTCAAATACAAAATAGTGTAAAAACTTATGCCGACCAATAAACATAGTAACGAAATATGTACTATTCGCCGTTTAAAATAATATTCAATTTCAATAACATAGATATTACATTATAGCCATCTATCTTAGTCAACAAATTTCGCAAATATGTAATTAATGTAAAATTTTTTAATAGATCGTCGATTACAAATAAGACAAAGTTTACGCAATTACAAAATTTGAGTAAAAAATTATGCCGACCAATAAACATAGTAGTAAAATATGTACTATTCGCCGTTTAATATAATATTCAAATTCAATAACATAGATAATCCATTATAGCTATCTATCTTAGTCAAGAAACTTCGCAAATATGTAAATCATGTAAAATTTTTTAGTAGATCGTCGATTACAAATAAGATAAAGTCTACGCAAATACAAAATAGGGTAAAAAACTCTACGGAAAAATAAACATAGAAGTAAAATATATACTATTCGCCGTTTAAAATAATATTCAATTTCAGTAACATAGATATTCCATTATAGCCATCTATCTTAGTCAAGAAACTTCGCAAATATGTAAATCATGTAAAATTTTTTAATAGATCGTCGATTACAAATAAGATAAAGTCTACACAAATACAAAATAGGGTAAAAAAGTATGCGAACCAATGAACATAGCTCTAAAATATGTATTATTCACCGTTTAAAATAATATTCAAATTCAATAACATAGATATTACATTATAGCCATCTATCTTAGTCAAAAAACTTCGCAAATATGTAATTAATGTAAAATTTTTTAATAGATCGTCGATTACAAATAAGATAAAGTCTACACAAATACAAAATAGGGTAAAAAAGTATGCGAACCAATGAACATAGCTCTAAAATATGTATTATTCACCGTTTAAAATAATATTCAAATTCAATAACATAGATATTCCATTATAGCCATCTATCTTAGTCAAGAAACTTCGCAAATATGTAAATCATGTAAAATTTTTTAATAGATCGTCGATTACAAATAAGATAAAGTCTACACAAATACAAAATAGGGTAAAAAAGTATGCGAACCAATGAACATAGCTCTAAAATATGTATTATTCACCGTTTAAAATAATATTCAAATTCAATAACATAGATATTACATTATAGCCATCTATCTTAGTCAAAAAACTTCGCAAATATGTAATTAATGTAAAATTTTTTAATAGATCGTCGATTACAAATAAGATAAAGTCTACGCAAATACAAAATAGGGTAAACAATTATTCGGACCAATAAACATAGTAGTAAAATATGTACTATTCGCCGTTTAAAATAATATTCAAATTCAATAACATAGATAATCTATTATAGCCAACTATCTTAGTCAAGAAACTTCGCAAATATGTAAATCATGTAAAATTTTTTAATAGATCGGCGATTTCAAATAAGATAAAGTCTACTGAAAGAAAAAATTTAGGGTAATAAATTGTGCCGACCAATAAATATAAGTAGTAAAATATTTACTATTCACCGTTTAAAATAACATAGATATTCCATTATAGCCATCTATGTTAGTCAAGAAACTTCGCAAATATATAAATCATGTAAAATTTTTTAATAGGTCGTCGATTACAAATAAGATAAAGTCTACGCAAACACAGAATAGGTTAAAAAATTATGCGGACCAATAAACATAGTAGTAAAATATATATTATTCGCCGTTTAAAATAATATTCAATTTCAATAACATAGATATTACATTATAGCCATCTATCTTAGTCAACAAATTTCGCAAATATGTAATTAATGTAAAATTTTTTAATAGATCGTCGATTACAAATAAGACAAAGTTTACGCAATTACAAAATTTGAGTAAAAAATTATGCCGACCAATAAACATAGTAGTAAAATATGTACTATTCGCCGTTTAATATAATATTCAAATTCAATAACATAGATAATCCATTATAGCTATCTATCTTAGTCAAGAAACTTCGCAAATATGTAAATCATGTAAAATTTTTTAATAGATCGTCGATTACAAATAAGATAAAGTCTACGCAAACACAAAATAGGGTAAAAAATTATGCGGACCAATAAACATAGTAGTAAAATATATACTATCGCCGTTTAATATAATATTCAATTTCAATAACATAGATATTACATTATAGCCATCTATCTTAGTCAAAAAACTTCGCAAATATGTAATTAATGTAAAATTTTTTAATAGATCGTCGATTACAAATAAGATAAAGTCTACGCAAACACAGAATAGGTGAAAAAATTATGCGGACCAATAAACATAGTAGTAAAATATATATTATTCGCCGTTTAAAATAATATTCAATTTCAATAACATAGATATTACATTATAGCCATCTATCTTAGTCAAGAAACTTCGCAAATATGTAATTAATGTAAAATTTTTTAATAGATCTTCGATTACAAATAAGATAAAGTCTACGCAAATACAAAATAGGGTAAAAAATTATGCGGACCAATAATCTTCATGTAGAAACTTCGCAACTATGTAAATCAATTTTCTAATAGATCGTCGATTACAAATATTAACTATTCGCCTTTTAAAATAATATTCATATTAATATCTTCGTCATAAAGTTTTGGAAATATGTAAATCATATACAATTTTTTAATAGATCGTCTTTGAAAAATACGTCAAAGTCTACGCAAATACAAAATTAGGGGAAAAATTATTCTGAACAATTAGCATTGTGGTAAAATATCTAAAATTCGCCGATTAAAATAATATTTAAATTCAATAATATTGATTATCCATTATATCCATATATCTTCGTCATAAAATTTTGCAAATATGTAAATCATATACAATTTTTCAACAGATTGTCTTTTACAAGTCGGGTAAAGTCTACGTAAAAACAAAATTAGAAAAAAAAATTAATCCGAACAAAAAACATTGTAGTAAAATATCTAAAATTCGCCGTTTAAAATAATATTCAAATTTAATAACATCGACAATCCATTATATCCAAAAATCTTCATGTAGAAACTTCGCAAATATGTAAATCAATTTTCTAATAGATCGTCGAGTACAAATACGATGAAGCTACGCTAATACAAAATTGGAAAAAGATTATTCCGAACAATATACATTGCAATAAAATATGTAATATTCGACTTATAAAATAATATGCAAATTCGGTAACATCGATAATCCTTTATACTCATACATCTTCGTCAAGTAATTCGAAAATATGTAAATCATGTACAATTTTTTGATAGATCGTCAATTACAAATACTATAAAGTCTACGCAAATACAAAATTAGGAAAAAACTAGGAATATTACAGTAGACTGTGCAGACTGTGTCAACTCTGGGATCACCGTTTGAACGTAATATATCATGTTTCTATAAAACTTGATCATGTTTTAAAAAATTTCAGATGTTTTAGTATGGATGTTAACTACCGAGATATATTTATATAAATTGTGGAGTTGTATGACAGCTACCCGAATGTATTGCACCAGCACAACCAAATTGTACAGAAGTTATGCCCTAAAACATGATCATCTTTTGTAAGCTTTCAGACGCTTAGTTTCATAAAGTTTCAAGAGGTACAAGAAGTCTGAACCAACTGCTCTAAACGAAGCAAATTATAGAGAAGTTGTTAGTATGTAATTTGACAACTTTATACAAAATTTCAGATATATATACAGCTTTAATAGACTCGGAGTTATTTTTATTTAAAAAGAGAAGTTATATAACAGCTACTCGAACCTCTTGCATCAGCACAACCAAATGTTGCAGAAGTTGTTGCCATAAAACTTTGTCATCATTTGTAAGATTTCAGACGCCTAGCTTCATTAAGTTACAAGAGGGGCAAGAAGTCTGAACCGGCTACTCTAGACTAACCAAATTTTGCAAAAATTGTTTGCATGTAACTCGACACCTCCTCACTAAATTGCAGATATCTTGCTTCAATAAAGTCGTAGTTACTTTCATTTAAAAAGAGCAGTTGTATGGCAGTTACCCGAAGCTGTTGTACCAACACATCCAAATACTGGATTTAAATTTTCATACTAACATTTTGGCAAGGGTGACGTAAAAAAAATTTCAGTCTCCTAGCTGCTTTAGTTTTCAAGTTATCGTTCAGGCGTTCAGACGTACATGGCTTAATCGACTCACAATTCGATTCTGAGCCGATTCTTACCTTTGGCACTACATCTAGCTTGACTAATTTAAGATATCACAAACGTGATGGCAAAATTATTACACCTTTGAACATAGTTCATATGGTTATGATTATGCTGACCAATAAACGTAGTAATAAAATATTATAGCCATATATCTTCGTCAAGAAACTTCGTAAATATGTAAATCATATAAAATTTTTTAACAGATCGTCGCTTACAAATACGATCAAGTCTATGTAAAAATAAAATTAGTAAAAAAATTATACCGAACAATAAATATAGTAGTAAATATGTACAATTCGCCGTTTAAAAAAATATTTAAAATATCGATAATCCATTAGATCCATATATCATTGTTAAGAATATTCGTAAATATGTTATCATATACATCTTTTTAATATATCGTCATTACAAGTACAATATCGTCTACGCAAATACAAAATTAAAGACAAAGAGATTACGACGCTTAATGAACATGATAATAAAAAATGCACTATTAGCCGTTTTGAAAAATGTTCAAACTGAGATAGATCGGTAATCCATTATATCCATATACCTCATATACAATTTTTTAATAAATCGTCCTTAACAAATACGATAAAGTTTACGCAAATACAAAATTAGGAAAAAATTGTTTGCCCGAATAAACATAGTAATAAAATACGTACTATTCATCGCTTAGAATCTTCGTAAATATGTACATATATCATATACATTTTCCTTAATAGACCGCCGTTTACAAATGCGATAAAATCAAGACAAAATTAAAGAAACAGAATTACGTCGTTCAGTAAATATAATAATAAAAAATAAGCACTATTCACCGTTTTCATTATTCGTTTTCATAATTCACAAATATGAATATCAAATAAATTTTTTAATAGATCTATGAACAAATGCGATAACGTCTACACAGACACAAAATTACTATGTTGAAATTATTTTGTTCAATAATTATAGTACAGTAAGATAGGCATCATTCTTGTTTAGTAAATTCTCAAATTCAAAATCATATATAATTCATTTAAAATTTTTAATTATACCATGAACAATTGTTTATAAAAAAAGTTAATGAAATAATTCTTCGTTAAGGATACAATTAAAAAAATTAAAGTAAAGTAAATATACAATACAACATAAAAAATACAAATTACGATACAATATAAAAATTAAGGTAAAAGAAATTTTTTCGTTCAATAAACATTGTAGTAAAATAGATAATATTATTCGTTTCAAAAAATTTTCAAATTCAATAAAATCGATAATACATTTGAAAATTATTAATTGTATCATCATCAATAGTATTTATATAAAACATAACGTATTAAATCTTCGTTAGAAACTTATTGGCCGCAACTTACTTTTTGAGTAGTCTATAAATATATGTTTGGTACGGTAAATTTCCTGTTTTAAAAATTGAAGCATATGGGGTTAAAAAATAAAAATAGGGTTAAAAAAGCAAAAATTCTTTACTTTGAACTTAAAAACTAAAATTTTATTTTGTTATTACTTTAGTTATTAAAATAACATCAATTTTGTTATATAGTTTGAGACTTGTTCTATTTAATTAAAATATTAAAAGTGAATTAAAAATTTCAAATGTATTTCACACTTTTTTTCATAGTACATAAAATGTTATACAATATAATATATTCGTAAGAAATTTTCAAATATATATATTATTTTTTTTTGTAAAAGATTACAAATATGTAGGTATAGGCTTCAAAATTACAAAATTTTGTTTAAAATGAAGTCTGAAGTATCAAATTCATAATCTGCAAAGTACAAAGTACTGTTAGATTCTGATTCGAAAAGTTCGAAATTAGGAAATTCATAATCCGAAAATAAATATTGTAGAATTCACTTTAATAATATTAATTTTTATTACTTTTTGTAAAATCATTCAAACACAATTGTGGTTTCCGTCAAACAAATCAGTTTCAAACGCCCAATAATCAATTTATTGAAACCCTAATTTTATGACCAAACACGAGATAATTTCTACATAAAATTTAACTGAATAAAATTATATTATTAAGTATACATAACAATAAAATAATTATTATAATACCATATTCTTATATATTTTGCTATATCACAATATATTATAATAATTATTAAGATAATGCATTTTATCGTTTCGAATTTTCAAATACATATTCTTTTTTATAAGAGATCGGCTATTGCAAATATTTTAATAGCTTCAAAATGTGAAATTATTTTCGTTTAGAATATATTTGCTAAATGCAAACACGTCAAAAGATTTTTTTTTCATTTATTTTTACTTCAATTAAATATTATACATATAGGTATAATATATATAGATATTAAAATAATCTTCAAGAAATTTTCTAAATAATATTATATTTTAAATTTATTTTTTTCATCCATTGATTTATTTAATTTATTTTTTATTTATACATTTAATTTAAAATTTGATAAAAAAAAATATAATTAATTTTTTTTAATATTTTTTTAAATTTACAATATAAATAGAAATAATAATTTTTTTTTTTTTTTATTGCTTTAAATCTTATTTTATAAATTATTTTTTCCATCAATATTTAATTTTCTTTTATTTTCTTCTCGATTTTATTATTATTCGTAACAAAATATTATTAAATATAAAAAACGCATTTTTTTATATAATATTGCGTATAATTATTATTAAAAGTTTTTTTGAAATGCAATTTGTATGTAAATTTTTCGCATTCAGCAAAGGGAACCAAAGCTGCGACGATATTTTTATAATTTTAATTTAAAAAATAAAATTAAGAATTATTAAGAAGTAAATTTTAAATTAAAATTTTAAAATTTAAAAATAATTTACATTTCAATTAAGCATTTTAATTATAAACTTGTTGGCTAATCATATTAAAAACTTTTGAAGAAAATAACAATAATTTATTAATATTAATTTCCTTTTTTAAATTAAACTCAATATCCATTATTTAATTTAAAACGGTTTATTATTATTATTTTTTTTTTTTAATATGTAGGTACCTTATTTATTTCGCTTAATTTTATATAATTTAATAACAAATTAAATAATTATTTAATAGGTATTCATTTATATTCTTTTAGTTTATTTAAAATATATCAGTATTTGGTTTTATCAAATTTATTTTATATTTTTTCAATTTTACGTCCTAAATCGTAAGGACTTTTATTTAAAACGTACGTAACAAACGTAACAAAAAAAAATTTAATTTTTTAAAATTCTTTGATTTAAAATGCAAATAAAATTTGCTTAGATATAAAACATTTTTCGATTAAAAATTCAAATTCTGAAAACATTTTTTATTAAATACAATTAAAATATTTTTTTTAAATTTTTTTTATCTTCGATTCATCTAAAAATTTAAAATTAAATTATTTTAAAATTAATTATTATTATTTTATTTTTATTTAATTATTTTAATTAAAATTTATTAAAACAAAAACATTTTTAAATGTTTAGTTCCTTGTTTTTATTAATCTTTTTTATTATTTAAATTAAATTTCATTTTATTTTTAGTTTTGTTCATTTTTTTAATATAAAACCATATATTATTCCTATATCCTATATCCTATTCCGAGGGGGTATTTTTTATCCCAAAACACTGACTAATAATTAAATGTTAAAATAATAAAAATAATATAAAAAGAAATGTAAAATAGTACCCCCTCACCCCAATTTTTTAAAGAAAGAGTAAATTTTTAAAAATTTCTTATATATACTATATTTATATATATATATATTTGTATGTTTGTAAATGTTACAGGATCATCACAAGTTGTGAGTACTTATTTTTATCACAAATTATTTTTAGTTTTTTAATTAGAAAATTTTTATAATAATTTAAAAAAAAATAAAAGCTATTAAAAATTTTTTATTTATTTTTTTAAGGATTTTGGACTTCCAAATTATTTTTGTGAGGATTTTTTTACATTTCACAAATACTTCAATAATGATCAACTTTAAAGAGACGAAATGTAAACATATAGGAGGATTATTGTAAAACAGCAAAACTTCAAACAACAGTTTCCATCTATAATATGCATATGGATAAAGAATACATCAATGAGCAAATATTTTGTTTTTTTATCATATTGTAAAACTTATTATAATATAAATATATTTATGAAATAATTTATATTGTAAAAATAATATAATGTAATATAATCATTGTTGTTAATATGTTTTTAAAATTGAATTTGATTAAAAAAAAATGTGTAATTGAAATTGAAAATATTTGTTTGTTTTTGTAATTACATAATATCAATTAATCAAAAAATAAAATATGCACATGTTTAAAAAATCATATCGTTATGTTATGGAGTCCATCAAGTTTCATATCGTTCTATATGTATTTTTTTATGCTATACGTCAAGATTACAGAACTTCGTAAAAATCAAAAATATAAAATAACAAAAAATAATAAATAATTAGTACCAAGTTTCAAAAATTAAAATAATGAAATAAGTAAATAGCTTATAAGAATCACTATGTCGAGAATTTAATGGCGAAATATTAGAAAGTTCCCTATTAGACATACTTGTACAAAAGCAAATTAATTATAATACTATAGATATTACAAAGTAATTGAAAATACAAAAGACTTCATAAATCTGGATTTCAAGAACTTTTAACATCTGTAGACAGAGGACATTCCCAATTATTCGATAAAATACTTTCTATATTTTTTATATTATTCTATATAGCACATTTCCAACAATATTTAAAAAAAATATGCCTATTAGTTTCACTCTGTCCTTCCGACCGTCTACAAAGTAAAAGATAAAAAAATGAACTTCGACCATGGGTATAGGTTATCAATTGATGTTGTAGAACAACTTTTTCATGTAGTCTTATCCATTAGGGAATTACACTTATTTTTACCTTTTTAAATCAATATCAAAATTATACAATTTCCTTAAATTTAGTATTTAAATTTACTGCTATGTGAAAAGCAAATTTTGCATAATTTTTCTTCCTTAATAACTTCGGTACACTTTAAGATAGGAACTTGAATTTTTGAGGTAAAAAAGAACTTATAGAATTAGTTCTTATAGAAGAAGTTTCTCAGATTTTTTTGTACCACCCTCTGTTTAAGAACTATTAGAGCTTCTATGTCTAAAGAGATATATAAAATCTAAACTTAAGACTATACAATTTATAAAAAAAAATTTTAATAAAATATAAAATTAACTGGCCCCAAGAACACATCACTTACATTTATATATTATATTTGTAATGCAAGTGTATGTACGAACCAGTTTTTTTTTTATTTATACCCGTACGATAGGATCTGGTATAATAAAATTACACCTCCGTTTGTAACACCTCGAAATAAGCGAGCTAGATATACCTTCAAAGGTATGGATCGGATCAGAAAAAAATTCTAAGACGTTTGAGCCATGTCCGTCCGTCCGTCAGCACGCTAACTCAAAACTAAGAAACCTAGAATCTTGAAATTTACACAAAATATTCTGAGAGTAATTTGTAGGTTCCCTATTTTTTTTTGGTTGAGTTTGGACCAAAACTTAGGGTAGCTCTCGAACACCTAACTTTTAGATCCCCACATTTTTTTTGAAATAGAGCTATGAAATTTTAACTGCTGATAGATCTCACAAAAATATTAATTTTATTTTTAATAACTTTTTTTTGTAGCCTCACCCGTTACGGAGCTACAGCTCCCCAAAGGTTCAAAAAAGCTCTATATTTAAATTGTTATAGCACAAGTTGTATAAGGTATATCTTCATTTTGAAAACGCCAAACGATTACTACTTTTATTAGCTTTAAAAATATATATACAATAAACATATATTTGTGGCATACGGTGTCTTAATTTACCGTTATTCGAAACTCAAATTTTGCAAAATCCTTTAACCCTTCTATCTTCTAAACGGTTTCAGTTAGAAACTTAAAATTTTGGCAGAAGTTAGATCTTAGAATTTTTTTTGTATCACCCCCCGTTTAGGAGCTGTAAGGGGTCAAAAACTGAAAATTTTCTATTTTTAAACACCTGTAACTTGAACACCTGTTAAAATTTTTTTGAAGTAATACACAAAAATTAAAGCTTCAACATTATACTCTTATTTCTGTTAACAACTTTTTTTAATAATATAGGGTTACTTTATAATTGACGAAAGTGTTACTTGATTTTTTCAAATTTTCTAACAAATTTCTTTAACGAATTTTTTCCATTTTATTTTACTCGATAATTTGAAATTGTTGAGGATACAATGCGTAATACAAAAAATGTAAATAAATAAACATCATAACGGTTGCTTGAAGAATTTTTATTTATAAGATATTGATATATATACATACTTATATAATATCATCTTCATTTACATATCGTATATGTCACTAGTGAATGTACGATAAGAGTATATATGTATATTATATAGCGCCGTATTTACATACATATATGTATTTTATTGTACTTATAAGAAATTATTCTGTCAATGGAATATTTAAATATAATATAATATAATATTTAAAATTATATTTATTATTTTGTACTAAGTAAATTTAATATACATTTACCGCTTAGTATTAAATGGTACTATAGAATATTTGAAAAAGTTTTGGATTGATAATCGTTATGTAGAAGGTTAGAATCTGCTTTAGAAGAATGTACATATAAACATATAGTTTGAATATATGTACAACCCATAAGTTCTAGAAATTATAAAATTCACCCAAATTATTTTAAAATACTAAAATATGAAAAAAATAATATTGTGAGCAGAGTGACAGGCTGTGAACATACTAACGGTTCGTACGGGTATCTAAGAGTTGACAAAGGCAACTGTATTCTTCCTCGTTTTACAAAATTTTAATTCTTCAAAAAATTCCAAAACGAAGAAATGTAATAAAAAAAAAAGAAACAACTAGAAAGCAAATTTATAATTCATAATGACAAATTAAAATCAAACAAGCTAATAAAAAAAACAAAAAGGTTAAATTCTTGTTACAGTACAATACAATAACAATGAAAGAAAAAAAATAATATAAAATTATGTATATAAAATATATTTTTGTAATCAAAATGTCTAAGCAAAGTTTCTGTAGTTATTAATCATATTATTAGTTAAGATAGTTTTTAGTTTATGTTTTTCAAGTAATTTTAAATTATCTTCTAAATTATTATACAGATTAGTTCCTACATAAATCGACGTCAACGAGCCATATATGTTTAGATGTTCTTTTCCTATAAATATGAATTACATCTTTTCTTCTACTATTTATTTGATGATCTTTCCGCTTGTTTAATTTTGTAGATGAGTGTATGTTGCTATTATAAATACCATGAAGGGGCTCGGTGGCCTAGTGTGTAAGAACGTATCAAAAATGCTGTAAACACCAAGGAAGTGTGGGTTGGGTGTGTGGGTGTGTGGGTTCGAATTCCACACGTCGTAGGAGTTATTTCCCCTTACGACATTTAACAGCCACGACTGAAAAGGAAAGGCTGTGTAATTTCCTGTTCACATTTATGTGGCAGAGAAATGCACATAAAAAAAAAAATTTTATGAATGTGTAGCATAAGTTTGATTTTAATAAAATTTTTAATTAGTAAAAGATTGTTTATACGATGGTCGATGAATGCAGTATTATTTAACCATTTCAGTTTATAAAGATTTTTTAAGGCTCTATTTTGATTTGCAAGTCATTAATTAAAAATAATTTTCCATGGCTAAAATCAGTTAAATACTTAGGAATTTATTATCGCAATTTTAGAAAGAGAAAAATATAGTGTACTACCAAATATATAGTGTGAAAAATATAGTGGAAAGAGGGCGAAAAAAAATTTTATTATTACAAAATATTACAGCAACACTTTGACAGTAAAAAATGTACATAAACTAATTTATTAATGTTTATATTCATATTTAGCTAAAAAATTTAAAATTTTTTATTTATAAAATTATTAAAAATAATATAGTTTATTAACAATATTTTTATACCTATAATATAGTTTCTCAGTAAAAAACAAAAATAAATTTTTTGAACATTTGTTTATTTTAAATGTTTGTTTATTGTTTTGATACTTCAAAATTTAAATGCCATGGCAGTGAGAAATTTTTTTGTAAAAAATATAATTTTTGAATATGTACTTATTTTCGTGGATATTTATGGCTACTTTCGTGGATATTTTCAAATATTTCATGGATATTTTTTTAGGGTTATCTCTTCCACACCCATATCATATTTGTATCTTCTGCCTATGCTCTAACATTTTCGTCGATATTTTTTTCTAATAAAAACCAGTCTTTAAGTTACACAAACTCTCTCAAGTTAAATTTCTATTCCATTTAATTAACACACTAAATTTTTCAAACAAATGCAGATATTCAGAAAAAATTCTCATTCGTAATCTATATTAAATAAATTTCAAAATACTGCATGTGTATGTTCTCCTGATTAACTAAATTCAAATTATTAAAAGTCGTAGTTTTAACTTTTAGTTTAAGGTATCTTAGGATTTATTAAAAAAAAAAAAAAAGAAAAACATAAAACTTGAAATACCAAAAAAAATTTAAAATTTTTAAAACTGTCAATTAGATTTTTTGCCACTTCTTCTTGCTTTAATCATATTATAAAATATTTTAAAAAATATTTAAAATTCTTAAAACTGTCAATTAGGTTTTTTGCCATTTCTCCTAGGTTTAATCATATTATAAAATATTTATAAACATTATGCCACTTAATAAGTACTTAAAAAAATATTAAAGTTGAGAAGCAGTAACTGTAACACTTACCGAAATTTAGTTTTAAGTGATATGTAAAAATATAAATTAAGGCAATAAAGGTAAAAATAAATAAAAAAACTGGTTTTTTTACTGAATTGGGAAACAAGTATGTAATTTTGCCAAACATTCCAGCAATTGACGATAATTTTGTGATTAGGTAGTTAATATGTGTCCTCCATTTCATGTTAGCATCAACATGTTTAAGTTTTA
Organism: Poecilobothrus nobilitatus; assembly: GCA_947095535.1. Taxonomy (NCBI): domain Eukaryota; kingdom Metazoa; phylum Arthropoda; class Insecta; order Diptera; family Dolichopodidae; genus Poecilobothrus; species Poecilobothrus nobilitatus. Next base: position 376,776,084 of record OX352772.1, read on the forward strand.
CTTGGGATAATGTGACATCGATAGGGGAAGTTTTAGCACCGATCAGCATATATTTTGTTTTCAATTCATTTACTGTCAACTTATGTAATACATTAATTTAAGTAGTTTGAACATTTCATTGTTCATTTTTATTTTTAGATTTCTGTAACGATTTGCATTGAATCATCAGCAAACAGAAAAATTTCAGCATCCATTCCAGTTTTGTTAATACTATCTATATATATATTAAGAACAACAGAGGACCCAAAACACTTCCTTGAGGTACCCCATATGAAACCAACTTTTTATTTCATTCAAGTGAACCAATTTTTGTAAATTACGGTTGGTTAAAAACGGTTGAAACCAATTGTACACTAATCCTTTGATACGAAAGCTGTGTCACTTCTTTAATAATATCTTAAGATCAACTGTATCAAAGTCTTTTGACATATCCATGAACAACAACGGTACTACTTTTTTCTTATCTTTCAACCTCAGAGCATAATTTAGCATATCAATTACTACTGTTTCAGTACTTGATTTAGTTCTAAATCCATATTGGTTTTTTGGCACCAGGTTATTTGTTTCAATGTATCGAGAAAGTTGTGATTTTCCAAAGTTGTGAACCTTTTCAATTATCTTTGAAAAAACTATTGTTAAGCAATATATAAGCTTGTAATTATTGAAGTCTTGGTCCCCAGATTTGAGCATAGGTATACAATTTTGCCAAGCTTTAGTACATCAGGAAAGCACCCTTCTTTAAGTGATTTGTTCACGATTATGGATAGATTCACAAACTTTTTCATTACATGCTTTAAATATATTATTTGAAGAATTGAGGTAGTCTTTTGAATTTGAATTCTTCAGATTTGTAATTATTTTTAAAACATCATATTTTTTAACATAATCAAAATGAAATACTGCATCAGTCAGATCAGGTTCATAAAATAACCTATTTTGAAATTGTTCAGCTAAAGTTTCACCAATCTTGACGAAATGTAAATTTAATTCATTTATTTTCCGTTCAGCTAGTTTTCCTGGCAATCCTTTTAATATATCACAATTAGTTCTTCTATTGGTACCATATTATATAAAATGTTATTAATGCATCTCCAAGTGAAAGATAAATTATTCCCAAATTCTGTTTCGAAATAAACTTTTTTGTTGAATTTTCGCAAACGGGTAACTCTATTTCTAAAATACTTATAGTTTATACACATGTTTGACATGGATATTCGGTTAATAAAGATTTTCTCTTAGATTAGAGAATTTAGTTACGAATTCTAACAAAGATTCTTCACAATTTTTAACTTGATTTAAAATAATTGGTTCTTGCGAAATGAACCAAATTAATTTATTTATATTTAAGGTTTTATTTACGTAGGTTCTACTGTGTTCAGATATGTTATGTGGTATGGTATTAAGCTTGGTAATTTTAAATGTTGTGATATTATGATCAAAAAGATCAATATTTAAATGTGATAAAATAATTTTTTCTATCAAATTATTAGTAAAGAAATGGTTAATGCAGGTACCAGACGTTTTCCTTGTAACTATGCCATCGTTGCAAATAAAAAATTCGTGCGCTGACATAAAGTTTCTGTACCTATTAACTTTACTCGTGTTATCTAATAAATTAAGATTGAAATCGCTGATTATATACGTGTGAATATTACATTTAATATTTGATAAACATTCCTCGAAATTAGTTAGGAAGTTTTCAAAAAAGTTATTGATCTCATTTGGTGCTCTATCAATATTAAGTAAACTAATTCTATTGTTAGTTTTTATTACATTGATACAAGAATGTATCATTGTTATTGCTGTATGAATACAATTTAGAGTAAATAAGATTATTTTTTATAAAAATACCACAACCACCACCATTAACATCAGGTCGGCTGCAATAAATAGAGTTATAATTGTGTAATTGAAAGTGAATTTATTTCTTCCTCAGGCTTTAACCAGGTTTCTGTGACGCAAATAATATTAATATTAGACTTTAGTGATTCTAAGAGTATTTCAATTTCATTAATTTTATTTCTGATGCTGCGTGAACATAAAATGGTAAGTGAAATTGATTGTACTTGAATGTCATTAATTGAATTGTAGTAATATTCACTACGAGGGTTAAAAAGGAAAAGCTTATGGTCATTATTTATAGTATTCATTTAAAATATCAATATTTTTTACATGTAAAACTTTACTACTCGAATCATTACGAATAAAAACATTTCCTTCTTTAAGCCAAACATTATTGATCAATTTTTCCCTTTTCATATCTCTGGCCTTTTTAAAAAACATATTGTATATATGATTTACTATTCGTACATACACTCTAATTTAACATACTTAAATCCAATATGCAGTAAAAAAAATGTCAAAGGTTTTTATAGGTATATTCAAAAGCTCCTAAGAACTAAGAACAGCATTTAAGTTTTACTAAAACTTGAATTATATATGATTGATTAAAATCCTACTATTCTACTATATTAGAGATCTACAGGCACTAGCAGAAGTAATAAACCAATCACCAATGATTAACAAGTCCAAGATTAAGATGTGAAGGAAGAATACCAGAGAGATGAAGGAAACAAAACTCTGCAAAATTTTGCTTTCAAATAACTGTAAATTTAAATACTAATTTGCAAAAAATGGTAGAATTTTGATATTGAATAATAAAAATCAAATTATTTTTTGGTTTGGCGTTTCTAAATTGTAAAAATGTTAAGCAAAACCTTAGATATAATGTACATACTTTGAGAATAGAAAAGCAAATACGGAGGATACCGAAATATTCCAAATTATAACTTCATGTCCCAAAATCTCGTGCTTTATAATTCCCGATTTTTAAAATCTCGAGTTTTTAAATCTCCAAAATGTTGTGTCCTAAAATCTCGCTTTTCCACAATATTTTTTAAAAATCTCGCAAAAAGTATAAATGCAAAAAATACAAGAATTATTGGTAGCCAGGGCAGACTCTTTGTTGAAAACAAAATGTCGAAAAAAAAGTCAAATAGCTTAAAAAGTTTAAAAATAAAATGTCGTATTTCTATGTTGAAAACAAAAAAAATTCGACAGTGTTTTTTAAAGTATATTTTAGAGCTGATTACAAAATCAATTACGAAATATGTATGAAAAAATATAATTACGGAGGATTTTAGAATTAAATACAAAATCAGGGTTGCAATAACTTGTTTAACGGGAGGTTTAGGGGCGGCAGCTATATTAAGTGCCTTGTTGTTGAAATATGTATTTAAAAAAATTACTATAGGAGGGACTATATAGTTGTAAAATTAGGTTTGTAATATCTTTTTTATATGGGGACAATATTAAATGCTTTGCTGTTGCAATTAGTATGTAACAAAATAGTTAGGAGGGAGTTTAGAATTGTTACAAAGTCAGGCTTCCAATAATTAGTTTAGCGACGGTTTAGTGATATCAAAGTATACTTGTTAAAAAATATTATTGACTTTATTCTTTTTAACGTTGGCGTTATTTTCATTTTTGAAAATGAAGGAAAGCCGAAAACAAAAAGTTCATGAGTTTGACTTTATTTCAAATCTAAAATTGAAATAAAATCAAAAACGTGTATTTAGGTTTAATTTGGATGCATGCAATAAATTTAAATGGAGTAAGGCCAATTTCATTATTAAAAATTAACATATATATGTATATAAATATTCCAGAAAAGAGGAATACCCTAATTTCCCTAAAGGGAAACACGTTAGCCCAGTGGAGCGCGATTAAAGCAGTGGTTACGCTTGCGGCGTGCTGTTGGAGCATGCTGTCGAAGTATTTACGTTAAAAGTTTATGAAATTCCTAAATTTTTTCGGATCAGATTTTTTGCCATTTGATTAATGTAATTGTTAGAAAGAATATAGGAAATTCTCAAATAATATTACAAAACTATTATAGTCATTAACATCTTCAGTTTTGAGATATTTACGCCAGGATTTATTTTTCTTATTTCTGAGAGATCTAAGCTCCTTTGTGAATCATGCTGGGCCAAAGTTACAAAATCTGTTTTTTGAAATAAGATCGAATTGTATAAAACCATCGAACATTATTTCATTTGGTTTTATTAAAATTGAAACTATACGAATTTGCTGCTTCATAATTCACGGAATTTGTTAAACTATAAGAAAAACTTATTGAAAGATGATAAGGGTGTAACGCAACAAGCAATATGACACCGAATCACAGAAAAGAAAATTATTCCAATCTGAAGTAAATATTAAATCTAGTTGTTTACCCTTTAAATTACGATAGTGGGAAACCTGTTGTAAATTGTTGGCATTTAAACCGTTAATAAATTAGGAGGTTTTATTCACTAAAGATTCTTGGTCATAATTGATCTATGTTATATTAGGGAGATTAAAATCACAATCACACATCAAATTAACTCTTCATTAGGACCTAAATTACAGTAAATCGAATCTATTAGATTTAAAGTAATATATATATTTAAATTTGAAGAAGGTGGAATGTAAATGTTAACAATATTTACACTTTTATTTGAAAATTTCATATTTATACCTATTATTTCAAGACAGTCCGCGTTAGGAATAGAAATTTCATTTGCATTAAAAGAGTTTTTGATGGCAATCAATACATCTTCCTCTTTAGCAATGTAACAATTTATTGAATTTCTTTTTTTTTAAGAGGGTGGAAAACATCAAAAGTCACTCAAAGGAACTGCAAGAGGTTTCTCTGGGTATTGTTGGACTCTAACCAACGAAAACCAACCCCTTTAAAACCAAACTTTAGGATGGGTCTTTTAATACATAATAATATATAATATACAGCTTGGTTTGGGGAAAAAGATGAGGGAAGGATTACTTGGAAAATTTATTATGGATTTAGCATAATTGGGAGTATGGAGGACGAAGGAAAAAATTTGGATAGTTATTTTGAAAAACGATGTTAATGTTCTTCTTGAATTTCGTTATATCGTACACAAATGAATACCAACTTTTGGGAACACATGTGCTGGCATAAGGTTCCATAAAACCCAAACATTTAGCACAATCTTTATCTATACCAAAAATATGATTTGACCAAGTCAATTTTTGATTTAATGTCCAGAATGTTTAAATCTGTTGAGAGCTGGAAAGCTTCCCCCTGAAATGTCAGGTTGGGTGTAAGGTGGCTATTTTACGCGAGATTATACAGAATTTCGTTATTTTGGTGTTGTTGACTCTGTTGACTTCACCCCATTTTTGGATTTTCGCTAAATCATTATGTAGCTTACTAATAATGAAACTTCTTACTTGTCTATTAATCTGGTGATTAATGATATAGGGGCTATGAAATTCATAGAAAGCTGCAAAGGTGCTGTCATCTGCGACACTATTGATTGGATTGGAGTTTATTGAAAGTAGGTCATTGAAAGTAGGTCATTGATAAATATAAATTAAAAAATATTTTTGGATAGAATATTGAAATTTTCTAAAATATTGGTATTAACCTTTCCGGACCCACAAAGGTATAGTAAGTTAAGATCAAATTTACTGAATGTAATTATACATTCAGTACATATATTAAGGCTGGTTTTCATTAAACCGATATATCCACAAAAATTTAGAGCATAGGCAAAAGTGCAGAACACACAAAAATGATATGTGTTTGAAAGAGATTAAGCAAAAAAAATATCCATGAAACATTTGAAAATATCCAAGAAAGTAACCATAAATATCCACGAAATACATACATAATGTATGCAAAAATTGTATATCTTACAAAAAAATTTCACTACCATGGCATTTAAATTTTGAAGTGTCAAAAAAATAAACTAATTTTCAAATTTTATTTTTTAGTAAGAAACTATATTAAAATGACTATATTATCGGTATAAAAATATTAATAAACTATATGTATATTTTTTCTAACAACTTTATAAATAAAAAAGTTTAAATTTTTAACTAAATATCAATACCTATAAACATTAATAAATTAGGTTAAGTACAATTTTAACTGTCAAAGTGTTGCTGTAATATTTTTTAATAATATAATTTTTTTTCTCCCTCTTTCCCACTGATAGTGCACTATATTTTTCTATTTCTAAAGTTACGATAATATCCATGAAATTTCTCATGAAAACCAGCCTTTATGACTATAGATAGATAATATGTAATTCTTTCTAGATAGCAGAATTCTTAAAAGTATTTTTTGATATTGAATAAGGTAGCTACATATAGTTAGTCATATTAAAAAACGGAATTTCAAAAATTAAGAAGGTATTTTTTAAAAGAAAAAACATTCGGCACAAAAGGGTTAAACAACTTACCATATCTTTACAAAAAAAAATTTAATTAAGAAGAAACAACTACATTGTATATTATATATTTTTTTAACTGATGTGTGGATATACATACATATCTACACAGATATTTCTTTCGTAACACTTTTAAATTTTATTTTTAGAATATAAAATATTACAGATATTCGTCTTGTAACACTTTTAGAAATTATTAAAAAAATTTGAGAATGTTCGATATTGGTATTATAATACGGGCATTGGGCAATTACTTGTAACCAAGCTTTAGCCAAAGTTTTTTCGTTGCTAGATAACACCTGATAAACCATTTTGTAATTATAATAATAAAACATTTTTTGCTTATTCGATTTTCCCCATCTAATTAAATCTGTTAGAAATACATTAATGGATTCCGATTTAAAAACCTCAGATGGTATTACAAGCTTTAAAGTTGAATAGAATTATGGGAAGTTCAAATAAATTGAAAAACTAAGATGTGTACCAAATCAACTAGATAACATATTAATCCGCATACTTTTGAAAAAATGAGAGTTAAATTAGCAACACAAATATTTAGTAGAACAGTGAGTGCCGCTATTAGAACAATAATTAAAACGTCTGGTTTTAAAAGTATTAGTAAAGAAATTGCAAACATTTTGTACATATTAGTTTTTAATAAACTTTTTGATTGTTTCAGTGGATCATTATATTCTGATAATAAATATCGATCTAATATTAAACTAAAAAGCTTGTAGTTTGAATTTTTAAAATATTGTAAGATTGACTAAAAAGAAAAAATATATTTTTAGAGGGCATGAAAATAACTTTAAATTTATATTAATATATTATTATATACACATTTTTTCATATTTTATATAATTGAGTTTTTTTCTTTTTGTAAGAAGTCGAAAAAGTTATATAAATATATACAAATGTACATACATCAATTGACATACAAAACAAGAAAAACTAAAATAATAATAAACTAAAATAGGATCTTAATTTTACGATACGATAGTTAATTTTACGTAATTAAAAAAACTGTCTAACTTTTTTCTTCCATGTGAATACTCTATGTATGTATATAGTTACTTTATGGTAGAACTTCGAATTGTAAAAAAAAAACTAACTAAATAGATATAAAAACAATTGGTATTTTTTGAGAAATGCAAATATATTTACAAAATAAAAAACAAGAAGTTTAAGTTAAATCGTTAAATAAGGAGACAAGATGGTATATATTATATATATATAGATATTCAATTACTTTACTTCAATTATTGACTTATCGCAACTGGAAGTCCATATAATACAGTAAAATAAGTTTTGGCAGGTCGTCAAGAACTTTGAATGTTATCACTCCTCATCATAGAGGCTAAGGCATTTATCTTATTTTGTCAAAATTACTGCCTTGTGGAACTGCCTTTCGACTGATGTTAACCGTTATACAACTCATACTCAATACTACACTCATACTCAATACATACATACTCATACTACAACTATCACTCAATTACGTCAAGGATAAGTAAATTGAACGTGTTTGTTTATCAATTATCTTTCATTTTGATTATTTACTACTAATTTAATCCCTTACGAATTCAGTACATATAATGATTCCTTATTTTTAATTACACCTAATAAATTAACATATTTGTCACTTTATTTTCGTTTTACATTTGGTAGTATGCTAATTGTATTAATAGTTTTAACACCGAGAATTAGATTAAATTAAATAGTCTTAAGTTCATTGTAAATTTTAAAATTAAATTACAAACCTATACCAATCGCTAGTTATGCTAGTGTATAGATATGCATAGAATAAATAAATGCAATCGTTAGATATGCATAGAATAAATAAATAAATATACCTATAGCTAGGAAAAGAGAAATATCTTAGTACAAAAGGCAAAAAGACAAAATCAATACATATCATAAAAAAACCAAAAAAAAAATATAAAAATAATGATAAAAATGAATAATTCTATAATTCTTTTAAGTACTTTTTTAAAGTTTCTCTCTGACCGTCTCTCCGTTCGTTCGTTTGTCCGAAAAAAGCCCTATTTTTAAATGAAAATATCTCAGGTACTACTTAACATTTTTTTAATCTAACGGCAAACGACAGAAATTTTCTTACCTTTAGAAAACAAAACCAAAATTATTATACATTTTTGTAATTTTTGTATTTAAATTTACCATTATACAAAAGTAAAATTTTGCAATATTTTGCTTCCTTCATATCTCCAAAAAGTTGATAGAATTGAAAGTTACTTGGAATTTGAAAAAAAAGGAACTTTCTGAAATTAGCATAAATTACCTCAGAATTTTTTTTGAACCACCCCCTATAGATCTATTTTAGCTAAAAACTAAAAATTTGCAATATTTAAACACCTGTAACTTAGACTAATAAACAATAGTATTTTTTTAGTTGCAAAACACAATATCTTACCTTAAATTTTTTGCGTAATATAAAACATTCATACAAATTAAAAGAAAATTAAATTATCTAGTAAAATGGTTGTAATATTTTCTTTCATATTTATTGTACATCTTTTTTACAAACAAATTTATTTAAAAAATTTTCATACTAAAGATAACTAAATGTATGATAATATTCCTCCTTATTTTTGCTGCATTGTCTATTAAATACTTGACCATTATAACGAATCCATTTATTTGCAACTAAAATGGCAAATTTTAATAAAAATAAATATTTTTTATACGAAATTATACCCCATTTTGAACCAAATACTACAGGGCATGCAGCATGCCTTGTTCTCAAATCTGAATCTCCTCGCGGCAACATATTGAACCAAAATGCAGCTATTCCCTTTGCAGGTTTAACGGCAGTATTAATGTGAGGATATACGGTAGCACCACCTTGTTCAACATCTGACATCTTAAACAAAATATGTTATATTATATTATAAGTGATATATATACACAGGCTCAGCCCGTAGCTTATTCGAAGTGTGCGCCACACAGAAAAGCCACAGGTGCCAACAATAAAATACGAAATTAAATATAGACAAAAAATTTTACAAAATGATATTTTTCTTATTTTTTTAAATAAAAAGGCAGGCGCCTTCAAAAAAATTATTTTAGGTTTAATTTTTTAAACACAATATTATTGCTTTTATTTTTTAAATGGAAATAGAAAGACGCGCTTCTACAAAAGCGATTTTTTTTTCTTCTAATTTTTTAAACCATTCAATGGCAAACGGACCATTTTAAAGTAAAAGTAGTATTATATGTATATGAAAGATAAATTTCAAAGTATTTATTTTTCCAAAGTATAAATATTTTTGTTATTTTTTAACAAATTTTAATAATTTAAAAGGTTATATAATATTTCTGGGTATAATTTAAATGAGCAGTATTTAATAAAATGTCTACATTATAGAAAAATTGCTCTGAGTATTATTTCAAATAATTTTTTATATCAAAATAATATTGCTGAGCATTAAAACGGATAAACTTGCGTTCGAATTTAGAATCAATAGTTTTATAAATCTTTTTCATTAATATGTAAAAAAGAAATATAAAATCTGAACTTTTATTAAATTTTTGTGAAACGGCATTTTTTTTACAATATATGAGTAATTAAGTAAATTATAAAGTAACCCTATATTATTAAAAAAAGTTGTTAACAGAAATAAGAGTATAATGTTGAAGCTTTAATTTTTGTGTATTACTTCAAAAAAATGTTAACAGGTGTTCAAGTTACAGGTGTTTAAAAATAGGAATTTTTCAGTTTTTGACCCCTTACAGCTCCTAAACGAGGGGTGATACAAAAAAATTTCTGAAATGACTCATACTTATTTTCAAAGATCTAACTTCTATAAAAATTTCAAGTTTCCAACTTAAACCGTTTAGAAGATGGAAGGGTTAAAGGATTTCGCAAAATTTTAGTTTCGCATAACGGTAAATTAAGACACCGTAAGCCACAACTATATATTTATTGTATATATACTTGTAAAGCTAATAAAAGCAGTAATGGCGTTTGGCGTTTTCAAAATGAAGATATACCTTATACAACTTGTGCTATATCAATTTAAATATAGAGCTTTTTTGAACCTTTGGAGAGCTGTAGCTCCGTAACGGGTGGGACTACAGAAAAAAGTTATTAAAAATAAAATTAATATTTTTGTGAGATCTATCAGCAGTTAAAATTTCATAGCTCTATTTAAAAAAAAATGTGGGGATCTAAAAGTTAGGTGTTCGAGAGCTACCCTAAGTTTTGGTCCAAACTCAACCAAAAAAAATAGGAAACCTACAAATTACTACCAGAATATGTTGTGTAAATTTCAAGATTCTAGCTTTCTTAGTTTTGAGTTAGCGTGCTGACGGACGGACGGGCATGGTTCAATCGTCTTAGAATTTTTTTCTGATCCGATCCATACCTATGAAGGTATATCTAGCTCGCTTATTTCGAGGTGTTACAAACGGAGGAGTAATTTTATTATACCCGATCCTATCGTACGGGTATAATGAATTGAAATAAAGAAAAAAAAAAAATTTCAAGCCTCTACCTAAAAGCGTGCCGGAGTTATGAAAGTAGAAAAATTATGAAAAATTTGGTTTTCACATAACGGTAAATTTAAAATTTAAATACATATTAAATTTAAAAAAATTGTGTAATTTTGTAAATGATATTAATTTACAAAGTTTAAAAAAAATACCTGTCGCATGACGTTTTCAGATTGAAAAAATCTTAAGCAGAACATAAGATATATGCATTTAAAAATAGGGCTTTTTCAAAGTTTGAGGGGCTGTAGCTCCTTAATGGATAAGGCTACATGAAAAATTTGTTCCACAAAATTATTTTTGGGACCTACCCATGGTTCAATTTTTTTTTCTCTATCTTTAACGGTATAGAAGTTTTGTAAACAGACGGACGGACAGAGTGAAACTAATAAGCACAGTTTTTCAAAAAATTTTTGGAAATATGGTAAAAATACATATTTTAATGTACCCTTATTCGTTAATGCTCAAATTTATTTTCCTAATACACAAAAATCCATTCTAAAGTATACACTTCGAATTTAATGATGTATGTATATTATATAGCGTCGTATTTGCATGCATACATATATGTATTTTATTGTACTTATAAGAAATTATTCTATGAATGGAAATATTTTTAAAGAAATATTGCAATGTATGGCGATATACCTATAACAATATAAATATACTATGTGCGCATTAATATAATATAATATTTAAAATTATATTTACTATTTTGTAATTTAATATACATTTACCGCTTAGTATTAAATGGTACTATAGAATATTTGAAAAAGTTTTGGATTGATAATCGTTATGTGGAAGGTTAGAATCTGCTTTTGAGGAATGTATAAACATATAGTTTGAATATATGTACAACCCATAGTTCTAGAATTTATAAAATTCACCCAAATTATTTTAAAATACCAAAATATTAAAAAAATAATATTGTAAGCAGAGTGACAGGCTGTGAACTTACTAACGGTTCGTATGGGTATCTAAGAGTTGACAAAGGCAACTGTATTCTTTCTCGTTTTTTTATTAATTTTGATTTTTTATCTTGTTTTGTTATGAGCTTGGATTATTTTATTTTTTTTTGGCTTTTTTATTGTGTTAATTAGTTTTATTTTTAAAAGAAAAATTAAGAAAAGAAATAAAAGAAAGTTGTTTAATTTGTTGTCATAAATTAAATTAATTTGCCTTAAAAAAAGTCATAATCAAAATAGTATATAGTAGACTATAACCACCTATAACCAAATTTTAAAATTAATTGAAAATTATAAACGTTCAAGCATCAAGAAATATTAATAATGGCTTGGCTTTAAATTTAAGAGATAATAATATAAGACCCCAGATAATAAATAGTGTTTTTTTTGGTTCTTAGTTAAATAAGTAACTTCCATAAACCGGGCCTGTTTGTACATATAACTTATGATATTATACATAATATTTACACTTACATAAAATAAAACAGTTGCTATTCTATTGCCCCATTTATATTCATAGTAAGGTTTCACACCACTCTATAAAAAAAAAAATAAAATCTTTAAAAAATTAATAATTTTAAATAGAAGTTAAAATTTTAATTACTTTTTCATCTGGTTCATCGAAACAGTCATGGTGAACATCATAATGACCCCCTATTCCATAATTCATAACCTGTAACATTTCAGAAGTATCTATATTCATGTCTGTCATATCTGCTATTCTGCGATCGATTACACTTAGCACAGGATGTACTTCTCTATTTAACCAACTTATTTTACTGGTCCTTACATGTGAAACTTCTGATTCAGCTTTTGAAGCATTCCATATTAGTGCACGAAAAAGTTGCTCCTTAGTTAATTTTTTTAGAATTTCTATTTCTTTTTCATATAAAACATCATAAAAAACTGCTACATATGGATTTATATTATGAATTTCCACTTTTATCGGAGCTAATTTTAGGAAAGGATGTAAACCAAATTTATAAGTGCAATATAATTTTTTAAGCACTTCTGGATTTTTTTGAAATCGTCCTTGACAACCCACTTTGTAATTTTCTTTTTCTTTTGAAAAATCCTGTCAAAGGCAATCCAAACCAAAGAATTTAAAATTTATTTTTGAATGATAAAAGCAATATTAATGACTATACAGAAAACATAAAGGTAAAGTAATAAATTTGTACATCTTTTTTTAATAATATGTTCAATATATTAAAAAACAAATCATCTATAATTTATAATCAAAAAATGTAAACTGATATTTAAATGTAAATAAATTTATAGAAAATTATTAAACCTTTTAGACACAAACGTCAGTATTAAAAGCTGTATCAGAAATCATTTTAACTTATACAAACTGGTTATAAGAACAAATGTTAATTAATGTAATTTATATAAAACATCATACCCCTTTCTTTTTCTTATATATACAATACTAAATAATTTTAGTATATATATAACAGCATATATGTATGTATATTGAATCATATTAGTTTATCTATACATACCATAGTTTGATCGTCCTGTAATAATTTCAAATTAGTTTCATAGCTTTCTAATTGATTTTGAAGATGAATATATGTCGGGTTTGCTTTAATTGCTATTTTTAACAGCTCTACAGCTTGTTTTACGTTTTCATAATCACCTTATTTTTTTATGAAAAATAATACAAAATTTGATTTTAACTTAAAACTATTTAAAAATATTGATTATTATTACCATGTCGAAATTTTGAATATGAAACAAAATCTAAAATTACTGAAATGTGTACCGATTTTTTTAGTGAATTATTTTCATCATCTTTGTTATACAGTTCAAGTGCTAAATCAAACCATTCCTCTGCCTCATCTTCTTTCCCAACAGAAAATAATTTATTGGCAATTTCAAAACAATCCGCAGATGACAATCTGGTATGTCATTTTTAAGTTCAAAATTTAGAAAATAAATTAATTTAATATGTTTTATTGGTATATGTATAAGAAATTAATAAAATTATTCAAACCTTTTCGATTCATGTCCGACTTTTAAGAATGTACCAGTTGCAATTTCTTTTGCTGTAAATTTATAAACATCTTGTAAACGATTAATAGCTCTTGTGACTCCTTCTAAATCAAAATTACTAGGAAAATTGTATTTTCCAGCAAGAATAGAAATATTTTTTGAAAAATCTAAAAAGAATTCAGTTATACTTCAAAGATTTTAAATATGAAAAATTCTAAATTCTTATATCTTAAAGATATTTCTTGCCTAAATAATTCGAAGTGGAAATATCATTTATTCTATATATATACTCTAATTTGTTGGCAAAAGTAATTTCTTCTTTATTGTTTGATGAGTTATGTATTTTCAATAGATTAAATTTACTAAAAATACAAATTTGAATTCATTTGAAAAAAATATTTATTCTTAACCTTAAATTTTGAATCTTACCTTTTAATTGCTTTAAAAATTTTAATACAAAATTTTAAAAATATTTCAGTATTTTCAATATAAAGTTTTTCAGTTTGAAACACTTTCTCTAAAGCTGGTATAGAAGAATGCAAATCAAAATCATTTGAATTAAAACATAATCCGTTGAACCCAAATAAAAAGACTATAACTAAGAAGAATTTATTAACTTTTTCCATTATTTTAACAATAAATTTCAGTTAACGAGATTACAACAGGTAAAATAAAACTAACACAAAATATTATTTATCAAAGCTTTTTTAGGAATTATTAATATATAGATATTTTTTTATCCATATAATACATAATATTTGAATTTAATCACAACTGTTTAAATATTAAATAAATGAAAATAATCTAAACAGGAGTTTTTATTGTTATGCAAATAGTTAATATTAAGCTTAAATACTATAAAACATTACTTCTATTCCTTATATAATTAGAATTTTAAATAAAAGCTTTATTAATGTACATATATGGAAAATGTGTTTCAATGGTGTAGAAAAAAGTGTGGGACAATTTTTTTTATACTTAAAAATAAGTGTTAAAAACACATCAACGGGAATAACGAAATAAATGACTAACCGATAAAGGACAAACTAAATTGTTGAAAACATAACTCCATTTACTCTTAAATTATGTCATTTGATATAAAAAAAAATCTTCTTTTTACAAGAGTCATGACCTTTGAGACGGCAGCTCCACTATTTTAAATACCTTGATGTTAAAATATATATGCTCTTCAAATAGCGCTAAAAACATCCGCTAAACAAATTATTGGAACTCTGATTTTGTAACCAACTGTAAAATCGCTCCCAACATAATTTTAGATACATATTTTAACAATAAGGCATTGCAAATAGTGTAAGCTATCAACCCGAAACAAATTATTGGGACCTTGATTTTATAATCAACTATAAAATCCCATCTATCTCTTTTTTCTACATATACTACATATGTATGTACATATTTTAATAACATTACATTTAATATAGTGGAGGCTGCGCTCCCAAACCCCCGCTAAACAAATTATTGAAACCCTGAGCTTTTGAGCTTAACTTCTTAATAATGAGTAATAACTAATGGCCCATCTAAAAATTTATATAAGTAGTTAAGTTTTTTAATACATAAGTATATGATTTCTGTAAAATATATATTATATTATAAAAAACGAAAAATTATTACATAATATTCATATTTTTAACTTTCAATTTGAAGGGTTCCATTTTTAAAAATTTATTTTCTCCATTTGAAAAGCAATATAATTTACGAATTTCATTAGAAATATTGAAACTACTGTTTTCTAGCATGAAAATTAGATTTCGATAAATAAAAGCTTTTAAAATTTACCAATGTTTAAATTTAATCATAATTAATTATCATTATATATATATATATATATGTATATGTATATATATTTTTTTAATACATTTCTCTGCCACATAAATGGGAACAGGAAATTACACAGCCTTTCCTATTCAGGCGTGGCTGTAAATGTCGTAAGGGGGAATAACTCTTACGACGTGTGTGGCTTTTCAACCCACACTCCCTCGGTGTTTACAGCGTATTTTATACGCTCTTACCCACTAGACCACCGAGGCCCCCGTCATATTTTCATTTCAATCTTTAATTGATGCGAAAATGTTTGTGAATTTAGTTTCAATTTAATTCATTAAATGCTTTTTTATTAGATTGAATATTCGCAAAGTCGTAAATTTTGTAAAAATAGATATATTTTATTAATTTAACATATCCTTTTAAATTTAATACTTATAATATGTATATCATAACTACATAATATTATATTCCTTCATCTTTGTTTTGATTTTATAATCTAATTCTAACCATTCTTTGACTGCGGTTATTCTGTTTAATTTCAAAGTAATTTTGAAAATTCAATTTTAATTAAACTAAAGTTTTATAATTCAAAAAGTATTTAATTAGTTAATACTTCCTAAGTAATTTAAAATAAATTAGAAATAAATAAAAACCATTAACGGTAAAACTATTAACTTTAACGAAACGATTAGCAATTTTTACTCCTTTTTATTGGAAACAAAATATAAAAACCCAAAATTTTTAATAAAATCTATTTATGTTTTCTATAATATTACAAAAAAATACACAACATTAGAAACCCATGTAATTTTCTTTATGATAATATTCATTGTGCATAGTTTTATACTCTAGTTTTGGTTTCAAAGTTAATGAGCCATTTCTAAAGTAAAGGTAAAAAGGCCAAGACACAATATTTAACAAGGCAGTGCAGGTGAAAGTCTGTCCTTTTGGTTTTCAATATTACTAATACTATAAATTTTTGATTAAGATATAAACAAACAAAACGCTTTCTCTAAAAGTATTTAAGTATTAAATCTAAACAAGGCAGAATTAAAACCAACCGTTTTTAAAAGGATGAATTTTTCAAAAGCATACAAATAGTTTAGACTTACACCAATAGATACATATACACAATCTTATAAGATTTTATATATAAGAAAATATATGTGAAAAACAAAGAGCCGTACACTTTCGTCAATTTTAAGGAAACTCTATACCTATAATTCAGAAAAACCATTCAATTATAATGTTGAAGATTTAATTTTTCCGTTTTAATTTGAAAAAATTTGTACAGGTGCCCACTTTCCGATGTCTAAAAATAACAAAATTTCAATTTTTGACTCGTAATAGTTCTTAAACAGAAAAAGATACAAATATTTTCTTAGGAAAGCTAAATCATTGTAAAATTTTATTTTCATATAACAGCAAATTTAAATACTAAATTTAAAAAAATTTTATAATTTTGATATGGTTTATAAAGGTAAAGAAAACAGCTTGCCATTTCACTTTTTTAGAATAAAAAAATGGTTAAGCAGAAGTTGAAATATACACATTTAAACTTAGGATCTTTTAAAACTATGAGGGGCTGTAACTCCGTAACGGATCGAGATATATAAAAAATGATGGTCTAAAAGAGACTTAAACCATGGTTAAAATGTCATTATTCTGTCTTCAACGGTGTAAAAGTTTTGTAAGCACATGGACGGACAGTGAAATTAATAATAAAATTTTCAAACATTTTTTTAAAGTTGTAACCTTGTAACATAGTAAACTTCCAAACATAGTAAAAAAAAGGTTATTTATATGTTTATTGAATATTTCATTCATTTTATACGATCTCAGAATATGTTTTCTATAATATATGTATATTATGTTGTGATTTTCAAATTAAGTTTTAACATTAAAATTTTCTATCCTTTTTAAATGGCTGCGTTTCGGTTTCTACTTAGTTTTGTAATAATGAAAGTGATAGAAAAGTGAAAATTAAATGTTGGTTATGTTTTGTTTCGTTTTTTTTTTCTTTATCTTAGTTTTTTATTTTTGGAATTATAATTTAAGAATAAATTGAATTAATTAGTAAATCTATATTCTACAAGATTTTAATGGCCTATTCATAATTTCGATATATTCTGTAATGTTATCGATTTGTGGTGAGAAAAGAAAAATGTCAAATATAATTGCAAACAGTAATGTTAAAATATTATCAGTTTCTCTGTAAAATCGGTTTGCACTGCACGTGCTTCGGGCTTCAAATTTAATTAATTAAATTACAATTAATTTATTCCTTTGAATACATTTTTCTTCAATTAAAAGTTAAATATGAAAATTAATAAAAAAAGTATTTAATTGATAATTACTGAAAAATGATTTTTGCTACACCTTATCTGATATCACGTTTATAAGAATTCGGTTATTAATTTTTTGTTAAAATGAAAATGTAATTTTCATTCGAAATAAGATTTTGGGTGCGTTAAATAAAAACAAAATTATGTTCCCTTTAAAAATAAATTTTACGGTAACGGTTTTTTACGGACTGTCAACTTTTGTTATACTGACAAATTGTTGTTCTAGTCAATTTAATAAAAATATAAAATGGGATTTTGTTTCTTGTAATGATCGCAATGACGATATAATTACTGAAACTATAGAATCCAATAATAACAACAATCCTGGTATATTGACAAGAGCAAAAAATCCTAATATTGTGCAAATTAATAAAAATCTTACAATAAATATTTTATCGAAAGATAGAAAATATAAAAATGAATATAAAGATTTAAACATTAAAGGTTTGTTTAATCTTTTGAAATATATAATTAACATTCTTTTCTTTCGTAAATTCTAATAATTTATGTCCACTTCTAGGTCATCCCCGACCATCAAACGAACAAATATCAGAAACACATGGGAAAAAATGCTCGCTGTATTTTGATCTACTATATTGCTTAAATGGAGGTCGTTGTTTAAGTTATGATGTTGGTGATTCGTCTATAATTTCGTGTGAATGCGCTGAAGGTTACTACGGTGAAAGATGTGATTTTAAATATTCCTTATACTATAAAGCAAACATTTTAAATTCTGCTTCAATTCCAATGACTATTTCAAATAAATGTGATTCAGATTTTGATTTATTATTTTGTTTAAATGGAGGAAAATGCTTCAATTATGCCATTGGAGACACATCTATAATATGGTGTTTATGTACAGAAGGATACTATGGGGAAAGATGTGATTTCAAGTATTCTTATGAAGATGATGTAATAACCCATGCGTACTATAATCAAAATGATAATCCCAATAGTCATATAATACGAAAAGCAAAAATTTATTTAACGCCATTTGTTATTGGGTTATTAATTACAATTTTATTATACATAATAGTTTGTGGAATATTTCTTGACCCGTCTAACCATCAAAAACTCGAAAGAAAATATTATTATCACCGAACAAAATATAAAACATTCAGTTTTCGTAAAATTAAATGTTTTAAATATTTTCTTATTCGAAAACAATAGATTTGTTAGTTTATTTTCTTTTAATGCAAAATATTACTAAATACTCGTTCTTGTATTATTTTCTACTTAATTCACGTAATATGTGGACACACATTTTCATTCTTTTTGTTATTTTTTTGTTTATCGAAATTACATTATTTTTATATTATTAAACTCACGAAAGTGTGAACAATGTCTTATATATAAGCCAAAATTGTATTTATTATTTTTCTAATGAGAATATTCTTAAAATATGCTAATATTAGCTAATTGTTATAATTATATAATTCTAATTACTTGGTATTTATTTCAAAACGTGTTGTACAACATTAATATAAAAACAAAAAAGGACGAAATATATGTGAAATAAAATATTATAAAAATTTATACTTGTTTTTATTTAATTTCAAATAAGATGATTTATCTTTTATAGCACAACCTGTTGTATTTCTGAGACTGGATAAGAGTGGCCCGTAACCAGTAAAACGATTATTTAAAATTTATTTTTTACGAAGAATTTAATTTAATGAGGAAAATGTATGTTTATAATAATGCTATTTATACAAATAAGTGGTACATAATATAAAATTATAATATTAGAAATTTTTTTTAAAGCATTCATAAAAAAGTTCAAAAAAATCCTTTTACAAGACTTTTTATTTTGCAGATTATATTTTAACATAAATATATTTTACCTATTCTATGTTTTTTTATATTTTCATAGTCATGCACATAAATAATTTTATCCCAGTTCATAGATAAATTTATAACAATGTAGCATGCTTAAAAATAGTATATATATGTATATAAACTTGATAAATAAAAACACCAAAAACAAAAATTATTTAAAATTCGTAATGGTTCTATAAAATAATTAAAAAATTAAGACCTTAAAACTATGTTTATTTTAAATACAATTACATTTATATGGTATTTTGCTAAAATATTTAATTTACGCATAGGTATCTGGAGAACCAGTAAGAAACTTGGAAAAGAAAGACAAAAATTATTGATCTCTTCAGTTGTTAAACTATAACATGCAACCTTTGTATTGTATTACGATCAAGAGCACATAAATCGAAATCAAATGTTTTACTAGTTATTTCAAAACGCCCGGTTGCGGCAATTATTTCTACAACTTTTTGTAATTCATTGTTATCTTGTAAAGTCATTATTTTTTCTTGTAATTCCTTTAGTTCTGATATATAATCAAGATCAAATGCAGAATTTGTAGCATTTGCACTATTAGCGATAGATCGAGAAACACCTAAATGATGCTGTGAAATAGGAACTGATGAACATGATATGGATGAACCACTTGACACTGAAGGAGCTCTAAATGAATCTGTAGGTGGAATTATAGGTGGCTGGGGTTGAGCTTGATGTGGTTGCGAAGAGGACGATTGTTTGTCTAAATTTTTTTGATCAGTCATACTTTTTTTGGACATCTTGGCTTGAGATTCCGAGTTGTTAATATTAATTCCTGATAACGATGCATTGGAATCTATTGTACCTTCCCGACTTTTACGTTTTCGTTTTTTTTCCTCTTTTTCCATTTTTTGATCTTTACTTTTCTTTTCTTTTCTTTCTGTAGGAGCCGTAATATTGTCATTGGACGATATTTGAGAAGTAGTTGCATTTGTTGAGTGTAGTTTAGGTGGGTTATTCACATTATTTTGTAAAGGTATTTTATTTTTGCTTATATTTCCAGCAAAAGTATGGTTCGAACTATCTGAGTGATGAATTATTTTTTCTGCATCAGAATGACGACTTTCGTGATCAGAATTAAAAAGAGAATCATGAAGACTTTCTGATGGACCTAAATTTGAATTTGATGTTGCATTGGAACCTAGAAATTTATTGAATTAGAAAGTTTTTAAAATTTAAATAAATATTTATGCTTACCCATATCTTCTTCTTTATTCCTTTTGGACTCGTCTTTATTCATTTTCTTATCTCTTTTTTTATCCTTTTCTTTTGTAGATGACACTTCCTTTTCCCGATTTTTATCCTTATCTTTATCTTTACTTTTATCTTTCTTCTTATGTTTGTGACGTTTTTCTTCATTATCATGTTTTTCAGAACTCTTTTTAGAAGAAGCCAAATTTGTTGTATTTGGAGAGGGTAATACAGTAGTAGACTCGGTAACAACTTTTTGGTCTGGTTTTGATTTAGATGAAACTTTTACAGATCCCAAGTCTTGTTTATTACTTTTGGTAATTTCATTATTATTTGAACCACTTGGATTTACTGGAACAGCAGGAACAGCAGAATTTCCTTGATAACTTACTGTACTTGATGATCTTGAAGCTTGATCAAATTCTTTTTGATTTTTATTTTCTCTATCCTTTCGACTTTCGCGTTCCTTGTCTTTGTCATGAGATTTTTTTTCTTTTTTGGATTTTTTCGAACTACTGCTACTACTACTATTACTTTTCTTATCTACATCACTTGATTGATGTTGAATTGAGTTTTGCGAGTGATGTTGGGACTGAATTTGTGATGAATTTTGAGCGATTTGAGTTTGTGTTGAGCTTTTATTTTTATTATCTTCTTTACTTGCCGAAGATGAACTTCTGACAGGACTTTTTCGTGTAGTATTTGCCATAGACGGAACCGGACTTGATATTCTAGGTTTTTTGCGTTGAGGACTTTCAATCCTATTTTTGGCAGATTTTTCAGTGCTTCGATCCCGTTCTTTAGAATGAGATTTGTCTTTCTTCCTTTCTTTATCTTCGCGCCTATCATGTTTATCATCTTTTCTTTCCTTCCCGTCTTTACTACTCTTTTCTTTATCTTTATGGGAACTATGTTTATGTTTTTCTTTCTTTTCTGATTTTTCACTCATTTCAGATTTGTCTTTTATATTTAAAAGATTTGGATTTGAAAGCACTTTATCCGACTTATTCTGATTTGACGTTTTAGATAAATTTGAACCTATTTGGGAATTATTAGTACTAGACGATTTCATTTTTGGTTCTTGAGACGAAGATGAAGATTTTATTATATTAACATTTCCTGCAGAATTAAGAATTGTTGGAGGAGTCGACGCTGTTTTCGTTATTGGCTTTCCAAAAATGTTTTCAAAATTTTGAACTTTACTTTTTTCTGGGCGAATTTTATGAGATTTTTTAGAAGAAACATCATGAATGTTTACTGTATTTCCACTATTACTTGAACTTTTAAGTTTATGTTGAAACTCTGTATCTGCTATACGGATTCTTTCTTCATTTAAATTTCCGAATAAAATTCCACCCCCTTTCAATAATTTTTGACGAAAATCTTCTGAAGGATTTTCAAAGATATGTGTTTTAATTTCTGATTTATGCACTGGAGGTCCTGATGGCTGCAAATCTATGTCATACTGATATGTTTGCATGGTTCGATTTTTGAAATGGATATCTATTGGTAAAATAAATCCAGCATAACCCGATTCTTTTAATACAAAGGGAGGTTCCTTAAAAGCTGAAATATTGAAAAAATTAATTGAGTTAATTTATTATTTTACAACATTGTTACTTCGTTTTGGTTTTGGAAATGACTCGTGTAAATTGAAAACTATTTTTTCAATGTAAGAATTTATATCAGCTTTATCTACTCCTTTTACATACAGTTCCCAGTCATGTGTAAAATTATCCGCTGCTTTTTTAGCTTTTAAAACCGCTTTATGGCCGATTTCAAAATGCACTTTAATAGACATTTTAGAATTTGTCATTTGCTTTTTGCTCTTAAAATACAAGACATATTTTTAAACTCACAAGTTTATTTTATTATGTAAAGCATTACCATTAGAAATTTATTTTTTTTAAGCTTTATTAAAACATTTTTCTGAATAAATATTTAACTGAATACAAAAAAGTTAAAAAATTTAAATAGTACTTCTAGCTAAGGCCAATGGATTATATGCGTACGTATTCCTGTGTAAATAACAATATTTATTGATTTTCTAAGATTACAAATTTGTTAAATAAATTTTTTTAAAAGTTCTTAGTAAAACGAAAAATAGACATTAATAGTACGGCGTCCAAATAAGAAGGTTTCAAAAAAATTAACAATTAATTTGTAAATCTATACTACTTGATATTTTTTAAACTTTCTCTAGTTTTTAAATTTTTAGTGGTGCACTTTATCTTATTTTTTTTTTCGTTTCTTTTGACAGTTACTCATACACCACTGTCATTTGAGTAGCAAACTAAGGTAATTTATTAATAAATAGTGTTAGATCAATATATCAGCTACAAATAATTTCGATTCATTTATTTAATAATAAAATAACCATTAGCACTTTACACTTTTCATGCTGAATCCGCTTCAGGAAAACCACTCACGTTTGCCTTCAAAAAGTAAATTCTTTTTTATTATTTTTTATATGTGTTTGTATTTATTTGTCAAAAAATAAATGTATAATGTAGTTACCTAAAACTTTTCTGAGCCTCATAAAATATTTTTATTTCATTTTGTCTTTGGATTAATAGATTCGTTTTTTTAACTTTTTTGGTAAAAACAAGAATTGAAATTACTTTCATTCAAATTCATTTTCTATATTCCTATTTAATGCTTACAACAATAACAAATGTCAAAAAAAAAAATCACAATGAAATTTAATTCGCATACAAAATTTCAAAAAGAATTTCTCTAGGCTAGGTAGTACTTTTTATTCCGATTTATACCTTAAGGTGGAAGTAGACGGCCAACATATTTGAGTAAAAATTTGAAATTATCATAGATATAATAAAATATAAAATAACAGTTTCTCTTTATCTTTAATGTGTTTCCTATTTAACCATTTTCAACCAAAAATTGACATATGTCTAATGCAAAGTCAGCTGTTTTGATTTTGTTTTTGCGTTAAAGTATAAAGAAACTATATATAGTTCAGTTTCTTTATGGTTAAAGCATATAGTTGGTTTTCCTGACAAATTTCGTGGATATTATTGCAATTTTAGAAAAAGAAAGAAATATAGTTTTCTACCAATGGCAAATAGGGGAAAAAAATATATATACTCAGAAATTTATGGACAATATTCAATTTGTAACAAGCTAATACATATTATGTGAACATATATGTAAAGAAAGGACAAAATGTGAACAAACAATACAGTTACTTCCTTCAGAGTTGTCCTTTGGTATTGAGGTGTAGTTATCAATGATTGTCTTTCTTCTTTAATTATTTTTGGACAATGTAGGTATACGACATGTAACTCACGCAATTAAATCCTGCTCCAATCTTCTGATTTTTAAACTACTGCTATAATCTTCCTGATTTTTATCTCAAATAACTCCTTTTGATGTTTTTAATTACCAAATGTCCTTTCTTTTATTTCCACAGCTTATTTTTTATTTATTTTACATTTTGAATTTTTCTAATTTTTCATATAAACGATCCAATATAAAATGGCCCCTGTTATCATTGTTTTTATCATTCACATTTTTATGAATGTATCATTCACTTTTGGTGTTACCATTAAAAAATGAACTGTCAAAAATAGTTGCCATTGTATACTACATTTTATATGGGAAAAATTTCGGTGTTGTGAATTGAAAAAAGTGAATGATGTATCTGTTTATCATTCACATATTTTTTATTTGGTGAAAGGTATTATTTGTTTCAGTTGATTTCAAAAAACTTCAACGAATTTTTAATATTTTAAATAAAAGTAAAAAATAAATTTAAAATAAAAATTATAATAGAAGGGTATTTTTAAATAAGAATTAAAAATGAATATGGATTTTTATTTTACTGAAAGTAGCAGTAGTCGTCAAAATAATATTCTACATGCAAGAAGGCGATTACGTGAATTTTCAAATCCTGTTGAATTAAATGACACTCAGTACTCAGTAGTTAAGTGTTTTTTTAAATTTTTATGAAAATTTTTCGTATGTTCTTTTTTATAATTCTTTTACAAACCGTTCAAATTTAGCTAAAATATTTAGTTTTTATAAATAAACAAATATCCTACTTATGTACTTTAAAATAACAATCTATAGCTCACTTTTTTTTAATAATCTTGCATTGTTGGTATTATTTTGCATTATTTGAATAAGCTTTTTAATCTAGTACTTATTGCTAATTTGCCTCCTGAAAATATATTTGTAGTAAAAACTTTTTTATTAAATCACTTACCACATTAATTTATTGTAACTTACATTTTTGAAAAAAATTTTGCAACGACAGAACATACTAAAATAACGTATAAATAAACAAAGAAAGTAAAAAAGAACCGACTTGACAACTAAAATAACAGTTCATTCATTCACAATAAATGTTCGTTCATTTAATAATATTCATAACACCGAATAGTCTGTATCGGTCGCGTTCAGTAGCATCTAGCGCTACAAAAAAACTGCAGCGCTCGATAAAATTTTCTACTTAACGATTTTTTTATCTAGCGCTACATGAATTTTGCGCTAAATTATGTAGCGACTTTTTATTGACGTTTATGTTTTCACATTTTAATGTCAAAAATTTTATGAGAATTTTTCAAGATTTCAAGCATTTTTTTAAAGATTGATAAATTGAGAGATAAAAAATATAAGATTTAGAAAACAAAAATACGATTTAAATAAAATAAAAATATACGAAATGTCACACAAAATTAAATGTCATTTAATTTTGCTGCAAATCGTTCAGTGCATGCAGCGCTAAATGCTACACTGCTGCAATTTAGTATAGCGCTAGATTCTTCTGAACGTCGCCATTCATTTTTGCTTTCATTTACTTTATAGTGATAATTAATGGTAACAGGGACCATTTATTTTTGTAAATGGCCGCATGATTTTCCAGAACCATGGCATTTTTGAAAGGTGCTGCCATAGTGCAATTCTTTAAAATAATTTAGAAAATTTTCTTTGAAATGATAATTCAAAAGGGTTGTACAAAAAATTTACATAAAATAAAAAATTTATGAAAATTATTAACATAATAATTTTTTTTATATACCTATACATATACTTAAATTTGAATTTTAGTTTTTTTTTGAATATTATATGACGAATTGACATACTAAAAATTTTTATTTTACGAGTCAGATTAAAAACATTTAATTTTTTTTGATTTCATGCAAGCAAAAAAATGTATAAATTCATTCTTGCCGTATGCATTTACTTGCCGAATTAAAAAAGAGGATTAAATTGTTAGGAGGATTTGGGGTCGGTAGTCCCCACTTTAAAAAATTAATTTTCATATAAAAGAGTTAATACATTTTTTTTGATTTCATGCATACCAAAAAACGTAGAAATTGATTCTTTAGTACTTTAAAATAACAATCTATAGCTCCCTTTTTTTTAATAATCTTGCATTGTTGGTATTATTTTGCATTATTTGAATAAGCTTTTTAATCTAGTACTTATTGCTAATTTGCCTCCTGAAAATATATTTGTAGTAAAAACTTTTTTATTAAATCACTTACCACATTAATTTATTGTAACTTACATTTTTGAAAAAAATTTTGCAACGACAGAACATACTAAAATAACGTATAAATAAACAAAGAAAGTAAAAAAGAACCGACTTGACAACTAAAATAACAGTTCATTCATTCACAATAAATGTTCGTACATTTAATAATATTCATAACACCGAATAGTCTGTATCGGTCGCGTTCAGTAGCATCTAGCGCTACAAAAAAACTGCAGCGCTCGATAAAATTTTCTACTTAACGATTTTTTTATCTAGCGCTACATGAATTTTGCGCTAAATTATGTAGCGACTTTTTATTGACGTTTATGTTTTCACATTTTAATGTCAAAAATTTTATGAGAATTTTTCAAGATTTCAAGCATTTTTTTAAAGATTGATAAATTGAGAGATAAAAAATATAAGATTTAGAAAACAAAAATACGATTTAAATAAAATAAAAATATACGAAATGTCACACAAAATTAAATGTCATTTAATTTTGCTGCAAATCGTTCAGTGCATGCAGCGCTAAATGCTACACTGCTGCAATTTAGTATAGCGCTAGATTCTTCTGAACGTCGCCATTCATTTTTGCTTTCATTTACTTTATAGTGATAATGGTAACAGGGACCATTTATTTTTGTAAATGGCCGCATGATTTTCCAGAACCATGGCATTTTTGAAAGGTGCTGCCATAGTGCAATTCTTTAAAATAATTTAGAAAATTTTCTTTGAAATGATAATTCAAAAGGGTTGTACAAAAAATTTACATAAAATAAAAAATTTATGAAAATTATTAACATAATAATTTTTTTTATATACCTATACATATACTTAAATTTGAATTTTAGTTTTTTTTTGAATATTATATGACGAATTGACATACTAAAAATTTTTATTTTACGAGTCAGATTAAAAACATTTAATTTTTTTTGATTTCATGCAAGCAAAAAAATGTATAAATTCATTCTTGCCGTATGCATTTACTTGCCGAATTAAAAAAGAGGATTAAATTGTTAGGAGGATTTGGGGTCGGTAGTCCCCACTTTAAAAAATTAATTTTCATATAAAAGAGTTAATACATTTTTTTTGATTTCATGCATACCAAAAAACGTAGAAATTGATTCTTGCTGTATACGTTTACTTGCCGAATTTAAAAATAGGATTTCTTAAATTGTTAGCGGGGGTTTGCATTAATTTTTTGTATAAAATTAACATTTTGTATTTAGGTACATATAAAAATTAATAAAAATGTTGGCATTTAAAAAAGTCTAAAATAATTTATTTACATTTTTAATATAAATAAAACTTTAAAAAATTAATTTTCATATAAACGAGTTAATAATTTTACATTTTCATGCATATAAAAATGTCAAAATATAAATTTTATATTTTCAATATACTGTCAAAATTTTAATTTTTTGTATAAAATTAAAATTTAGGTACATATAAAAATTGATAAAAATGTTGGCATTTAAAAAAGTTTAAAATAATTTATTTACATTTTTAATATAAAGATGTCAATAATTTTTTATTTTATGTAAATTTGAATTATCTGTAACTACCTAAATATTTTTTGTACAACCTTTTCTTTTTATTATTTAAAAATTCCATTTTGATTTTTAGATAAATTGTACAATGGCAATTCTTTCCATATAAGTACATATATACTAAGATTATAAGAATGTATTAAGGCTGGTTTTCATGAGTAAAAAATATCCACGGAAATGTTAGAGCATAGGCAGAAGATATAAAAATGATATGGGTGTGAAAGAGATAACCCTAAACAAATATCCATGAAACATTTGAAAATATCCACGAAAGTAACCATAAATAGCCACGAAAATATGTTCTCTGAAGGTATTTTGCTATAAATATCGTGGATATTTTTAATACATATGCAAAAATTGTATATCTTACAAACACATTTCTCACTACCATGGCATTTAAATTTTGAAGTGTCAAAAAATTAAACTAATGTTCAAAAAAATTTTTTGTATTTTTAGTGAGAAACTGTATTAAAATGACTATATTATAGGTATAAAAATATTATTAATAAACTGTATTATTTTTAACAACTTTATAAATAAAAAATTTAAAATTTTTATCTAAATATGAATATAAACATTAATAAATTAGATTATGTACATTTTTTACTGTCAAAGTGTTGCTGTAATATTTTGTAATAATATAATTTTTTTTCTCCCTCTTTCCCACTGGCAGTACACTATATTTTTCTCTTTCTAAAGTTGCGATAATATCCACGAAATTTCTCATGAAAACCAGCCTTTAAGCGTCAAAATGTCAGTCGACCATTATTTTCATAAAAAAATGTCGATTTTTGTATGAAAAAAATTTAAAAAATTTTTTTTCGCAAAAAATAAAGCAAAAGGGCGGTTACGGAGACGTGGCCTTTTTTCGCTGAGTACACGTCGTATACATGTCCCATGTTAACCCTGTTTTATAAAAATTTAAATTCTTTAAAGGCGATGGCTGCTTCTCCCAAACCCCCACCTACAATTTAAGAAATCCTCTTTTTGAATTCGGCAAGTAAACGCATACAGCAAGCATCTATTTAATATTTTTTTTGCTTGTATGAACAGACATAAAGTAAACTCTGCCCATATGTTTTTTTTTACAATTTTTTCTTTAAAACTTAATTATTTTTTTATATACTATATTAACAATGACATTGTTATCTTTGAAACAAAAGTACAATTATATCTAACACTAATTTTTTTTCTTATATGTATATATGTAAGTTGCATAATATTAATATTTTAAGCACAAATAATTTTTATTTTAACATTTTAGCTAATTTTCTTTCTTAGTACAGGGTTGGTACAAAATACAATAACGAATTGTAAAAGAAATTTCAATATTATTTACTTCAATATATAAGTCTACATAAAAAGCTATATGATGTTAAATCTTCAGTAGCTACATACAATTGCGATTTCCACATTATTGTGCTAACCAAAATTGGGCTCAAAAAAGAGGAAAACATATTTTACAATTTGCCAGGCTTTACTGGATATTTATACAAATAGAGCAAATGGGTATGGTGGTGTTTTCAATCAAGTTTTTTAGGAATAAAGTTATTTAAACACAATATTAATATAATAGCTTGCTACAGGACACATTCAACTAAATTTGATGACTTCAATAAAAAAATAGATGAACTAACGTCTATTTACAAACGTTCATTTATACTAGGTGACTTTAATTTAAATTTATTAGATGTTAACAATACGGATGTTAGGAGGGATACACTATTGAGCAATGGATTTGTAATTTGTAATAAGTGTAATACTGAATTCGCCACAAGGGTTGAAATGTTGTGTAAACCTGTGATAGATCACTTTATAACCGACATCGTTAACTTTCAATTCCACCTTCATGTAACAGACATTCATTTGTCTGATCATCAGATGTTAGTTATGAGTATGGATCAAAAACCCATCAGAGAGTTAATTAATAAATCAAAAATTGTTCTGAACTACGATGATCTTTCTTAGGATGAAATGTGGAACAATTTAAGTACTCACCAAACTCTAGACCAAACTGCCGCAGTCAACTAATCAAAAAGCATACACGTATTATTCCATTAAAGAATTACAAAAAAAAATGTTTGGATCACGGACGAACTTGTCAAAATGATGAAAGTTCGTGATTCTTATTTGTAATACAACAAAAATACCCTGAAAATGCTCGTATTGCTGACTTGTATAAAATACACAGAGATAGAGTTAAAATATTAATTCAAAAGGCAAAATCAACTTTCTACTCTGAACAAATTTCAAAAATTCGACAAACCCGAGGATACTTTGGTCTATGTATAATAGTGTTATGACCAACGCAAACCCGTAAAATAGCAAAAGTACGTTAAATGTTGTCAAACAAAATAGTAAAGACTTCTTTGAACCACAGCAAATTTCTAAGATCCTGAACAAAATATTTTTAATCATGGTCTGATGGTCTTAATATACCTACCGGAATTTCAATTTAAACTCAACAAGCTTAATAGAATTTAATGAGATCATAAATTCCTTGGAAACATGTGCTGCAACTGGCCATGACGGCATATCCTCAAAATTTGTTAAGAAATTTGTAGATAGATTAGCACCGATCTTGGTAAAGTTTGTAAGTATCTCGTTTTAAACTAGTATATTTCCTGAATGTTCCAAAAAGGCCATAGTCACGCCAATATATAAAAGCGGAGATATAGACAAACCCCTTGAACTATAGGTCGATCTCAGTAGTGTGCTCAAAAGTGTTTGAAAAAGTAGTTAAAAGAAGATTAAACAACATTTTACATCCAGAGCAGTACGGTTTTGAAGAAAACTCCAGTACAACTTCAGCCTGCCTTTCATTAAATGAATTTGTAACCAAAAGTATCGATGAAAGTTGATTTACCGGGTGTCTCTTTATTTATTTGCAATAAGCTTTTGATTGCGTGGACCATGCAATCTTACTTCATGGCTCAATTTTTCTGAATCTCAGTTAAAATTTTTTGAATCTTACCTAACAAAAAGATTACAATGCGTTCGTGTTGGAGACGCTTTAAGCAAGTCGGAAATAATAAAAAAGGGTGTACCACAAGGTTCAATATTGCGGCCGGATCTATTTAAGTTATATATCAACTATATCGCGCATCTCAACCTTAATGAAGAACTAGAGTTTTCTGCTGACGATGCGACTCTTAAGTATTCAAAAAATAGTGAATTAGAGTTGAAAAATGCAATTCTGGAAGATCTGGCAACTATTGACGAGTGGCTACGAAAAAACAAACTGTTTATGAATATAGGGAAGACCAAGATACTTTTATTTGAGAATAAAGCCTTTAATGATCCTATTTTTATATTTAAAAATATACTAATTGAAGTTGTTAGAAGTTAGAACTATCTGGGACTTGTAATTGACTCGAAAGTAACTACTTCTAAAAAAATGAATAAAAATTATACATAACCTACCGATACGACACCCAACCAATCTAATTTATACTAGGAAATATTTAAGATTAGAGAACATTTGCAAGCATGAGCGTAATAAGCTCGCGTGCAAAATTATTAACAACAAAATCAAGCATAACCTTATGATCCAGCGAAATTTAAAAATACACAATTACAATACTCCAAATAAATGTAACTTCTATCAATCTTTATTCAGAACTCACAAACAAAAATGTAAACAGTTGTAAAATAGCCTTTTTACTGTTTAAAATGATCTCCCAAATCAAATTAAAGAAATCGAAAATAAAATAAAAAAAATAACTTTCAAAAAAAAAAATTATTGAAATTTTAATTAGAAACGAGATGCGTTATTTTGTTTTTGTTACACCCTGTTCTTAAAGCAATATTTTATTTTAGGCCCCTATTCCACATCAATTTAATGAACTATTAATGGCAAATTAAATAGATATATTAACTAATAGATGGGCAGTAAGGTATAGTCGTTCCTTTTCTTTTTATGTGTTTTCCTATCTTAAGGAATTCAGTCAAAAAAATACATATGCCTTTTATATACATTTCGTTCACTCAGCTGTTTATATTTATTAAAATAATGTAAAGCAGTTTTTCATAACCAGTTTCATTCAGAGATTTTAAATTTTTATATTACTTAATAAATTATATATTTTGTTTTTAAAATTAAATTTAATTAAGGTTATTCAAAATTTTAACTACTTGTAAAGTAATAAAATAAGTGATACAATTCTTTTAAAAATTAGAAATGAAATTATTTCACCTTTTAGGAACCTATTTCTGAGGAAACTAAAGCAATACATATGTACCGTTCACTCAACTGTTTCTCAAAATTGGCTGAAAATATTTTCTTCACTGCTTATCTATTAGTTAAAGGCTAATTTTCATGGAAAAAATTTCATCCCATATCGAATATTTAGAAAGAGTAAAATAAACTTCATACTACCAATAGGAAAGAGGGAGAAAAATAATGAATTCAAATGTCATGTAACCATAAGAATATTAGTAGTGTGCCCATTTTTTTTGTGTACATATACATTTTTTACCTATGTGTTAAAAAATCGGAGATAATTATAGAAAATTTAGCTTCAGCGAGCTAAATTTCATCCGATATTTTGGTATATCTCCGATATTTTCTGAACGCTTGTACCGATAGTTTTGTATTTTTTCACTGTCACACAAGTAGTGTTTTTGTATCATCTGCCTATGCTCTAACAAATATCGCCGATATTTTTTTCCATGAAAATTTGCCTTAATATATATATGGGTATTACACACTCCTATTTAAAAATTCAATTTCATATCCATTTTTTTGGACATTTTAAATGACATATTGTAGATGTATTTTGAAAATATATAATTTCAGAACATATATATAACCTTGGAAATATAATTTCTGAACAAATTTTTTTGATTTCAAATTTTATTTTGAAAACATTGTTTTGTGTCTTTTTAAATATGTACGACTATGAAATTTGAAATGTGATTTTTGAACAAATATTTATTTCATTGATCTGTTGATATCATAGATAATATATTAACTAATAGATGGGAAATAAGATATAGTCGTTTCTTTTCTTCTTATGTGTTTTCCTATCTTCAGGTATTCAGCCAAAAAAAAAAAACTTATAAATTTTACAATAGTATACATTTCGTTCACTCAGCTGTTTATATTTATTAAAATAATGTAAAGCAGTTTTTCATAACCAGTTTCATTCAGAGATTTTAAGTTTTTATGATACCTAATAATCGATATATTTTATTTTTAAAATTAAAATTAAATTTAATTAGCTTATTCAAAATTTTAACTACTTGTAAAGTGACAAACTAAGTGATGAAATTCTTTTAAAAATTAGAAATGAAATTATTTCACCTTTTAGGAACCTATTTCTGAGGAAACTAAAGCAATACATACGCACAGTTCACTCAGTTGTTTCTCAAAATTGGCTGAAAATATTTTCTTCACTGCCTATCTATTAGTTAATATATCTACAAATTTGAAAAAAAATTTTATATAAAAGAGAAAATTGAAAT
This sequence comes from Poecilobothrus nobilitatus, assembly GCA_947095535.1. Classification (NCBI taxonomy): domain Eukaryota; kingdom Metazoa; phylum Arthropoda; class Insecta; order Diptera; family Dolichopodidae; genus Poecilobothrus; species Poecilobothrus nobilitatus. Next base: position 376,809,507 of record OX352772.1, read on the forward strand.
TTTTAACTTAAATAATTTGGCGCTACAAAAGATAAGTATTTAAATATTTGAATTAAAATTATTGTAATAATTATTCTATTCTTCTAGTTATTCTATATAAATATTCTTATAGTTAGTATTAAAATTTTTGAATAAAAGATGGATAAAGAATGGATTCGTTTGGAATATTTTGTTATCTATAATAAATCAGCAAATTATTAGTATATATTCTACATATTATTATATAGCAAGACAGTATTTGTTTAAAGAAATAAAAAATTTTCCAAAAATAAATAATAGAATTTGTAAAAAAAAACAAAATAAAACGTACATTAAATGTAAAAGAAGAATAAATTTAGAGAACTTACCTTTTGAATTCATTACATCTTTATTTTTTAAATGTCAACTGAATTTATTTTTCACATGATATTTACTAAACTGTCTAAACTCTGAACGTTCCCAAAACTTTAAAAGAAAAAGAAGCCATTTGGCTCAATCAGCTGATTTTGACACTAGATTGATGACAAAATGGATGAGAACTGGTTGAGAATTGATGAGAATTTAATTAATTTCCAGTTTTCAATCATCAATTGATGGTCAGTAAGTATGGATGAAAACATTGGTGTGTATTGAATAATAGACTTGTTAATGGCCCAGTATGGATGAAAACATTGATGTGTAATATACTTGTAAGAATGGCTGTGAAAGAAAAAAGGAAATGATCGTTTTGTACAAAATTCAAGTGAAGTTAATTTTTTTGCTCGTTTTTGTGTTGGTATTAACGGAATCAAAGTATTTGGTTTACATACAAACAAAATCAAGCCCCAGCTTTTAGTGAAATTTCTTTTATGTAGATATACATACATTGCATCTGTTTACACAATATGTTTATGTGGAAGTTCAATGCGCGCATCCGATCCAAGATTTCAGAGTAACTCGTTTCGACTTTAAATTTGAAAATGTTTTAATTTTGAAGCCATACGCTGATTTCACTTTGGGGTATTTATTCTTATCATTATTTGAAATTTGAAACCACAAACTTATTAAATGTTGAAAAAGAAAAAGTACAGCCATAAGATTTAGGCTTAGTTTTAAAAATAAATTAAAAATGTTTTTGTGAGATACAATAATTAAATTAAATAATTATCAACGACAAAAATAGCCATAAAGACAAAGCCAGAAGCCAACGCCTTTAGCCTGTTTACACTAGGCAGCTTATAAAATATAAAGTTTAATATACATACATATGTAATAAACAATACAAATGTATCCAGACACATGGTATGTATGTAGAAAGTTTTTCATTGTGATCACTCTAATTGACTCTAAATGCCGACCATGCTTGGCATATACATATGTACATACATGATACATTATATATTTACTTGTTTATTTATATGTATGTATGTATAGTTTAGTTAACTGTAGTGGAAAAAAGTGATAATTGATAAGAAAAGAATTAAGTTGAGGGTGAATGGAGAAGTGCTCGCAGATCTCAATGTAGACGAGTGGAAGTATACAACAGTAGCTTTTTAGTTGAAAATAATTTTTGCATTTGATAGTTTCAAATTGAATTAGTTCAAAGATTAGGATAAAAAAATCATTTTTATAAATAAAAATTTGTGTAATTTTCTTAATCCAAAGATGTCAATTGTGCAAACAGGTATGTAGGTATTTAATTCTTGATTTATATTTTCAATAAAATTATCTAATAAAGTAAGTTTTTACAATTCCATTTAATTTTAAAATTTTATAATGGAATTTGATCACATGATAGCTTTTATTATTTAAATTATTGATATGGTAGTACATATCTTAAAATAACAAATTTGTACATACATATGTATAATAATAAATTAGGTGTATGTAACAGGTAAATTAAACCAAATTTGACTTATGAAGTACATGCATTTGTACATATGTATGTATATATGCAGATACTTAATTTATATACGAATAAAATTTTTAAGTTTTTTAAACAACAAATATTACATACTTTTATTATGAAATGTAGATGCAATGTATTTATAATGTGCAATGTTTATTTAAAAAGTTCTAGGTCCAGTTGACCCTAAACTTTTGGGTCGTGTGTTAACTCATGAGCATATGTCATTAGAATTCAAAGATTTTTATTGCGCACCTCCGGATGATTTAAAGCAGTTTGTTAGTAGAAAAATAACTTTAGAGAATGTTGGATTTATACGTCAATATCCATATTCATGCGAATTTAACTTGCATTTTTGGGATGCCGAAACGCATAACGCTGTAGAAAAAGATGTAGCGTTGTTTAAAAAATTGGGTGGAGGAACAATTGTGGAAAACACTTCACATGGTCTCAGAAGAAACCTTGAATTAATGTATGATATTTCATCTTCTACAGGAGTACATGTTGTTGCTGGTACTGGACATTATGTAAGTTTTTTTATTTGTATATTTTATTGGTATTTTCTTTAGTACATTGTATGTACATAATTAAATTTAAATTTGATATACTTAAGGTACACTCTACACAATCTAATTCCACATTGCAAATGAAAATAGAAGATTTAACTGATATGTATTCAAAAGAAATTATTTCTGGATTTGAAACTAAAGATAAAGGTATGATTAAATGTGGATTTATTGGAGAAGTTGGAAGTACTTGGCCGATACATGGTAATTTAATATTTATTAATTACATGTGTATATAAAAATAATGTAATCATTAATTTTACCATTCTTCTAGATTTTGAAAAACACTGCATAATGGCAACTGGAGAAATTCAAGAAGTATTAAAGTGTGGAGTTTCGTTTCATCCTGGAAGAAACCCAAAAGCACCTTTTGAAATTATGCGTTTGTATTTAGAAGCTGGAGGGAATCCTAATAAGTGTATTATGTCACATCTAGATAGTACTTATAAAAATAAAACAATTTAAATTAAGTTCGTAACCGTAATCATTATTTTAGGAACCTTAGATATTGATGAAGTCTTAGAATTCAGCAAATTTGGAACATATATGCAATATGACTTATTTGGAATCCAAACTTCCTTTTATCAGCTGAATCCTGATTTTGATATGATTTCGGATGCACAAAGAATCAACAATGTTATGAAATTGGTAGCTGAGGGTTTGGAAGATAAGATTTTGATGTCACATGATATACATACAAAACATAGATTGGTAAGAAAATTTAATGTTTTTGTAGAGTTGATTTGAGAAATTTATTTTTAGACTTCTTTTGGTGGCCATGGCTATTCCCACATACATTCAAATGTTTTACCACGTTTGTATGGAAAAGGTTTGTTTTATTATTTTCAAAATTAATTAACGGTTTGAATTTAAATATTTAATAATTGCAGGCCTAACAATAGAACAAGTTGAAAAAATAACTGTAATAAACCCTGCTAACTGGTTAGCCTTTTCTGTATAATGTTGTTTGGGAATTCAATATAATGATGTCTTAGAAATATTTTTTATTTAATATTTACTTACGTAGTATATGTATAGTATTCAAATTATTAGGCGAACTCGTGGAAATTATACACATACATAAATAAAATGTGAAAAGTATGTACATGTATAAAAAAATTATAAATATGCATTTTAAAAGTCTCACAAACGTTTTTTTTCCCTCTGCCTCAGCCTTTGTAACTCACCATGCTTAAAAGTGAACCAAAAATTTGATACCATTCAAAACTATTTGAAAATCTAACGTTTAAGATTGTAGAACTTAATTTCGCCCACTAACAATATTGTAAATAGGAGCAATTCTATTAAGGATAATGGTAATAACGATAGTCGAATTAGTAATTATAATATAAGTAATTGGTAATAATAATGGTAATAGTTACAGTAATAAAATAAAGCCACTGCACGTCAATGTGAACCTTAGTAATAAAAGCCACAGTAAGAAATAATACTATTGCATAAATGAATGGTAAAGTAAGCAATAAAGCATCTCACGTGCAGTCAATGTGAATGATTACGAAAGATTTTTTACGGCGAACCAAACAGTGAAGAAAAAATGTTGGCACATCTGACTATCTAAAGCTAAGAGGTAAGAGACGAGCAAATCATGAGTATGCGCCGTCTCCTTCGACGCAATAACAGTAATATTACTAGGATTAATAATCGAAATAGCAATAAAAAGTTGCACCCAAAAATTTTTATTCGCCTCATACCCTCGATCTTTTACCAAAACGTGCTCGATAATAAAATATTTCAAAATCTGTGCCTCTTCACGACATTTTATATAGTCTTATCTGAAACTTGGCTTAACTCTAATTTCAACAGTAAGGAACTGTTTTCGAAGGATGTATCTACCCTTTTGCAAAACATGTAGTGCTAGTAATTTGATTTCAGAAGAAAATAAAGAAACTGTTCCATATGCTTTAACACATAAATTGTACAAAATGAAAACAGCTGACTGCATTAGACTAAAACCATAGATATATTACTAATAAATGGCCCGATGGGATTATGGGAAGTCAGGTATAGTTATTTCTTTTCTTCGTATATCTTTTCCTATCGTAAATAAAACAAAAAGTACATACATATGCAATTTATAATATGAATACATTTCGTTCACTCAGCTGTTTTATATTTTTAAAAATAATGTAAAGCAGTTTCTCATAACCAATTTCATTCAGAGGTTTTAAGTTTTTATATTACTTGATAAAGTACAAAATAAGTCATAAAATTCTTTAAAATATTAGAAATGAAATATTATTTATTTATTCTAGTTCAAAATATACATTTACTTTTTAGAATACACTATTTTTAATTACATGTGAGTGTGTTGACAATTCATACAGCTAGTAACTGGTGTGGTGTTGCCGTTTCTCCATTTTGCTTCGTGTAGTTGTCTTTTTTTAGGTATTTTATTCCCAGCATTATTTTGACTGCTTGTTACATTAAGTAAATAGAGTTGTGTTTGCTTTTATATACTTGATCGCCTTTTTCTTAAACTCTGCAACATTTTTAGTTTCTTTTATTATTTTCGGCATAGTGTTATATATTTTTATGGCCGTTGGAAGCAAACTTTTTTATGCAGTTGAGTTCTGCTGCTAGGTATGGGTAGAAGCTCTTTATTTCTGATCTCTCTATTGTAGATGGCATACCTAAATTCCCACTTAATATTGTTTTTTGTTAAGTTATTAGAGGTTTTGAAGACAAATATTGCCTTCTAATATGATGATGATTTTCCTTATTATGTTGATTTTTGTTTCCGCAAACATTCTTGTGGTGCTGTAATCCCTGCTTTAATTAAACACGCCTTTGATTGCTTTCGTTAAAATTTGCTGACATTTATTAATTAGTGTATCAGCGCAAGAGAACCAGTTGATGATGTATCTAATGTGCGGGATTACGTGGGCGTTGATTATCATTTTGGCTGTTTGGAGTCAGCGTGATGTTAGATCTTCTTGATACTCCAATTAGAGGAACGATTTTACTCGATAAGTGATCCACGTTATGCGACCATTGTAGTTGTTGGTCCAGAATGATCCCAGAATTACTTGTTTTTTCTTATTTGCGAAAATGAGTAGTTTGGTTTTATTTTCGTTAATAGTTAATTTGTTTCCGTTTGCCTATAATACAAATTTCATTAGATCGCCGTTAATTTGTTCTTCTATCTCCTCTTTATTTTTCCAACTATACAAAAGACACGTGTCATCCGCAAAATATTGTACCTGCATCTTAGTCCAGCACATTTTATGTTATTAATATATAGCAGATTATTTCACCTTTTAGGAATCTATTGCTGAGGAAAATAAATTGCTGAGAAAATAAAATATAGATTGGCAGCTTCTTTTTCACTCTAATGTATTTCATATTCAGTCATTTTCAGCCAAAAATTAACATATGTTTTACTCTAAACTAAAACAGCTGTTTAGATTTTGTACAATTTATGCGTAAAAGCATATAGAACAGTTTCTTCTAAAACCAAATATGTACATTCACAGACCACAGTACTTGTATTTATTTAGATTTTAGTTAAGTAATATGAAGTAGTAGCAGAGCAACAAGCAGGATTAAAAAATATAGATATTAGTAATAAAAAATATAAAAAGAAAAGTACAGATTAGAATTCCCACCGAATATATGGAAATATATATCTATCTAAATTTAAACCAGAAGATAACAAAACTGGATTAGAGAATTTTAGAAAAATTATTCGATATTATTGTGTTGTAAGTATGTATTGAAATTTACGCTTTATTTATTTTGAAATTAAGCATTTTTTTTTGATTCAGATACATGAACCAGTTATATATTAAACTAATTTGTTAGAGAAAACTTCATATTCCAGTTTTATGTATTCAGTGCTATGTGACATATTATTTTGATTTGACAAAATGAGATTCAATCGCATATTATCAACTTATAAAAATACTGTTCACCAATAAATTGTAACATTATTACTTCTTTATTTAAAAGAACTACCAAAAAATTGTTGATTCCCATATTTTATGAAACAAAAATTACAAAATATTAAAAAGGTACTATTATTACAGTTAAATAAAAGCTAATGGTATTATATCTGAAAGGCAAAATATCTGATAAGGGTTATATGTAAGTTATTTATTTGTTAAATTGTTTTGAAAATACATTAATTTATATTTTTTTTTAACTAGAAAATATATATATATACATATATTTCATTTTAAAATGCTATTACAAAGGAGAATTCATGATTTATAATAAGAGTTCATTGTCAATAATCAGAATTCAATATTAAAACATAATTCAATATTAAATAATCAAACAAATTTTTATTTTACTTTGATTTCTGTAAATAAAAAAATTTAAAAAGCGCGAAAGTTTCTTTTTGCTGAAAATTTACGGGGGAAACTAAATAATGCAAAAACAGCTGTTACTCAAAAAGTGGCTGAAATTTTTTCGTTATGTTGCCTATCTATTAATATGATATCTATGGGTAATACTATACTTTATTACTTTAGCAACATTAAGCTAAACAGAATGTGTTACATCACTCTTTGTCAAAATAAAGGCGTGAAATCAAGAAATGTTGCTGTTTTGAAATAATTAAAAAATGACCACTGATCCATGGCAAAATAATAAAGCAATAAGCACATCAAGTTTAATTCTATTGGAATTCGAAGATAATTTTATTTCCAACGATCATTCAGAGTTTGAATCCACAAATACTCTTCCTGATTCAAAGCGTTATTTAGAATCTTTAGGTAAAAAGCAAATATATACATATGTACAAATGTACACCAAAAACATTTGACATTATAATTTTTAATAAAACATTTTGTTTTTAGAAAAAAAATTAAAAAAATTAAAAAACGATTCAAAAATTTTAAAACAATTGGCCGAGAAACGCGAGGAGTGTTTGAATAATCTTATTAATAATTCTCTTAGTTTAGACAATAGCTATGTAGAATTAGATGCTCCAGTAGGTGGAGATTCAACTGTTCATGATATTTATCGCCATTTATATCCAATTCAACCAATTTCTGTTGGTGAAACGTTTCACATTATAAATTACGACCAATTACAAGAAAAGGAAAGTGAACGTGCACAAACTCCAGAAAATTCTAGTGAAACGACTAGTAGATAAGCAAGGATAGTTATTTTAAACTAACATCGTTGTGAATGGATTCGGAATTCGGTCAAGCTTTTCTATTTTTAACAAATTTAGCATGGAAATGTCGTATTACTTTGCCTGTTTTAGTAACAGCTGTATTTATGGTAATGGATATACGATTGCAAATCGAAATAAATATTCAAGCTGGTCAACTTGTAAAAAAAAATCAAAACTGATATAAATTAATTTTTATAAGAAATTTATTTTGTAGGCTGCTGATCCTGATGGTCTAGGTGAAGGATCTGAAGTTAGTGATGATAGTTGGGAAACACTTGATTCAGATGATGAAGAATATGATGATAATGAAAGTGACGAAAATAATTTGTCTCCCATTTAAATTTACCCATTTTTTTAAAACTTAATTTTTTGTAAAAATATTTCATATATGTTTTGCTGTTGTACATATTATATAAGATTCTTTCTATATTTTTAATCGCAAATATATTTTTTAGAGTTTCATATAATTTTCAATAAATATAAATATGTAATTGATATGTCGCAAGTAAAAAAAAAATTTGTGATTGCGTAGTAAATATGGAATTAGACATTTGAAAATTTTTCCTTCAAAATATTTAAAGTTTATTATTAATACCACGGCTCACATTTAAAACTATTGTAAGCCGTATAATTACTTAGACTTAAAGGATGGTGTTGCGAGTTATCACGATAGTAATAACTTATAATAATCCAAACTAATTTTTAAATTGCATTTGAAAATATATTATGTACTTACACATTTAGTTAAGTTCAAATTAAGATTGTGATTGAAAAAGTAATGAAATTGAAATCAAAAATTAAAGTTTAAAATTCCAAAGCAAAATCAGGAATTTAACATTTATTAATTTTTAAAGATGTACTTGTTTAGTTTAAATACGGATTAAGATACTGTTTAAACTAAAGTTTAAAATAAATTAAAGTAATGAAATTAATTGGAAATCAGGAATAAAATATAATTTTTCTAATTCCTTTTGATTGTTTAACGATGTTTAATAATGTTCATCTCGTGAGGGACGAACACAATAATTAGTAATTACTGGTGAAATCTTATTGAACGATAGTGCTCGCAGCTAGAAGTTTTTGAAATAGATTTTACTACAATCTTTTTTAGGAATTTTGAACCGATTAATTATTAAAGGATTGATAGGATACAAATTTCCATAAAACAAAAAATATATTAAAACATAGATTTTCATGTTTATTATTTAATATGTTTTGTAAATTCTATAAACAAAGCGTTCCATTCAAGTCTCAAAACTTTACTTTGAAAAAATTTAAATAGATTAAACTGGAATTGCTACTTCATTGTGAATAGAGATTTACATTTTATTTACAGTTGAACTGTTGAATTTTAAGTAAAATTACCAAACATGTTGGCTTTATTAAGAACCAAGTCGTAAAATAAAAAGTAATTTTTATAATTTGGTTTAGAGTTTATAACAAATCTATTGTTTTTTAGTTTTAATATAATAAATTAAACTATGTACCTAATTCATTTTGCCCAATTTTCGAATTGAGTAGTTTTTTATAAGTCATAAACTTTTTCTCTTAAATTTACGGAGCTTCGTATATACTATAAAAATTAAAGCAAAGTTCAAAAAATAAAATCACGTTTATTTAACTAAATTAATGAAAATACAAAAATAAATTAACGTATATTATTTGTTTTAATAACGTATATATTTATTATTTATGTAATTTTAAATATTCGGTGATTAAAGGTAAATTAAAAATAAATTGTAATGTTCAAAGAAGCTTATATTAAATTATCAATATTTTTCTTAGTTTAGTCCATAAAGTTTTATTAATTTTGGTTTTTTTGTTTTACAAAGTGGACATTTTCCACAAGATTTCAATGCCAAAACTATGCATTTGTTACAAAATATATGCCCACAAGTAGTTGTTGTTGGTATTCTTTTTAATGCTGAATCTAAACAAATAGCACATTGCACTTTTGGTTGTGATTTACCGAAAGTTGCTAAATCTTCAGGATCATTTTTTCTTTTTAAATGTTTAGATAAGGAACCGTTTTCTTTTATATCAATTATTTCTACAACTGATGTAATAGCAGAATTACGCTTTCTTGATACATATGCAGTTCTTACTGGCGAGCATAAATCAATAATTGGAATAGAAGCTCCAAAATTTGAGCTTCCTACAAAAACTATGTCATCTTGACTTTCATTGTTTACTGTTACTAAATTATTAATACTATCATTTTCATTATTTACTGTTACTAAATTATTAATTCCATCATCTTCTAACTGAATTTCTTCTATTTCTAAAGATTGGTCATCAGTTAACGTCCTATTATTCATTTCAACAGATACGTTTTCACAAATGGTATCTATTTGATCTCTTAAAGTTTGCAAATCTGCAGGTAAAAAACAAATATTAAACAGAAATTATTTTTACATTCATATAAACTCAATTGTATAAAGGTGCCCATGATAAACTAAAACATAAAAAAACAAGTACGTACTTACCATTAGTTATGGAAGTTGTAGTTGCAGTTACGTTACATTCCAAATCTTGGTATTTGGATATAATAGCATCACATTCGCGTAACAGATTTTCAACTTCATCACTTTCTATAGAAAGCTGAACCAAAAAAACATGCAAATTGACATAAATAATAGTATTTAAAACAAAGTTTTACTTACATTTGTTGACATATTGAATAAATTTTTTAATAAAAAATTAATAGTGATTCTTTTAAAAAAATTTTAAAGAATAAACTTTGAAGTAGTAAGTACACACTACACATGCATACTAGTGTTTACTATATATATCGCACAATTATCGCAGTATTCAGAAATCACTTAGCAATCAGTTTCAGTTCAGTATTATTCAAAGACTATTCAGTCTTTCCCACCAAACGCAGAATAAAAGTATACTCTACAAACAGAATGAGCGCAGCCATTATGCAAAAATACTATAATCCGCGAAGCGCGAAACCACACGGGTATACAGCACATGACATGTACATCACGTCGAATGCTCGGTATGTGTGAAATTCTTTTCATTCATTCAAGTATTGATTGAATTTTGGTAGAGCCAGAGAATATTTAGTTGGCTGTTGTGTTTTTGTTATATTTTATATATATGAAAATTTTTGTGTATAAAATAAAAAAAAAAATTATTCTGTAAGTAAATTTAATTTTTATGCCGGTAGATTTATTAGTAAAATTAACATTTAGTGGACTGAATAAACATCGATATTTCTATAATTCTTTAATTAATTTCAATATTTGCTCCTTTAGATTAATTATCCCTTATATCACGTTATTTGTCCATATGTGTGTAAAAATTTCATTTCAAAGTAAAAATTGAAAAATTACACGGGTAAACACAAAAAAAAAACAAAGAAATCAAATAGGAATCAATGATAGTTTTTATTTCTGAGAATTATCTAAATTCTATAGTTGGATTTTGCCAAAACTGACTTCACATATGTAAGCGCTCAGTAAGTGCACAGTATGACAGTATCATTTCATTTATCAGTTCTTTTTTTCTGTCATTCCCAAGCAGAGATGCCAGATTTTTTTTTTGGAATTCCCTTTTTGGTTGTCGAATTTCCCTTTTCTTCCCATTTAAAAGTAGAGCGCGATGACCTTTAAAGTAGAGTATACAAGTTTAAATGGCTCAAATTATAATGTTGCCATATAATGTAATGATGTTTTCACATTTCCTGATGTATTAATCTTACTGAAGATTTTTTTACTATTCCTATTTCTGTCGCCACAGCAGAGCGGCGTTTTTCTATGTTAGGACGACCTGGTAAAAAATGTTTATCGTTTATCAGGCGTTATTTCTAGCAACGAAAAAACTTTGGCTAAAGCTTGGTCACAAGTAATTGCCCGTATTGTAATACCAATATCGGACAATATTCTCAAATTGTTTTTTATAATTTCTAAAAGTATAAAAATTTAAATTGTTACGAGAGGCATATCTGTATTCTATATTCTAAAAATAAATTTAAAAGTGTTATGAGAGGACTATCTATATATATATATTGTATATCCATACATCAGTTACAAAAAAAATATTCATACAAAATTTTAAAATATTTTATAAGCAACGCTTAAATTTTCAAGCCAGATCGGAATATTTAATTTATTTTGTACGCACAACCTTTTTTTCAAAGTTTTCGTTAATGTTCCGGCTTGTAAGTGTAAAGACGTTGTTATAAATATCGTGCATTAAAATAACTTTTTTGGTTTGCATATTTTTTTTTGTCTTAATTTAATTTTGTTTTTGTAAGCTTTTGAACTCCTTCGTGACGAATATTTTTTGTTTTAAAAAATACCTTCTTAATTCTAATGCCTTGTTAAATACCTCCTTCCTTTACAATTTACATCACACTTAAGCAATATTATAATAAAATTTTGTTGACCTTCAAATCTTATGTATGTGTTGTGTATTCTTTATGAGATCTATAAAATTACATTTTAAAAATATAAGAACATTTGTTTGTGATTCATAGATAGATATGTATGTATATTTTTTTTCCTAAGGGAGGTGGGAATCTTCCAAAGACACCAAGAATTTTTCCCTTGGTAGTGTCAAATTCTTACTGACTAAACCCACCTCCCCCTTTAGCCAATATAATGAGATGGAACCCTTACCAGTGAACGCAGTATATTGGCTAGGGAGTAGGGGATAGGAAGGATAGGAAATAGATACGGAAACATTGAATTGGGAGTGGGACGGTAAGGAAACAATGAATCCGCCTATTATTATTACTATTTGCTAACAGTGACTACAACAGTTACAACCTGTAGTAGTATATAACACCTTACTACATGAGGTAATTATTAAAGACAATCCCCACTGTTACTGTTGCGGCTGTTATTATTGGTATTAGTATTCTTATTCTTATTAATATTATTATTATTTTACTACAGAGTCAGGGCCATCAGTAGATTAGAATGTGCAGCAGTATATAACACCTTACTGCATGATATAACCAAAGATAGCTCCACTGTAGCAGCTATTATTATTATTACAATTATTAATATTACTATTATTATTATTACAATTATTAATATTACTATTATTATTATTACTATTGTTATTATTATTGTTATTATTACTGTTATTATTATTATTATTATTTTTATTACTATTATTGTTATTATTATTATTAATGTTATTACTATTATTATTATTGTTATTATTATTATTATTACTATTATTATTATTAATGTTATTACTATTATTATTATTGTTATTATTATTACTATTATTATTATTACTATTGTTATTATTATTGTTATTATTACTATGTTATTTTTATTTCTATTACTATTATTGTTATTATTATTATTAATGTTATTACTATTATTATTATTGTTATTATTATTACTATTATTATTATTAATGTTATTACTATTATTATTATTGTTATTATTATTATTACTATTATTATTATTACTATTGTTATTATTATTGTTATTATTACTATATTATTTTTATTACTATTATTATTATTGTTATAATTATTATTACTACTATTAATTATACGATATACATGATTACGATATAAAATTACTACATACTTTTTATTTATATGACCTGACCGGGGTTTGAATCCAAGACCCTTCGATTGAAAGGTTGTATGTATGTATGTATGTATGTATGTTAACAAAATAAAATCAAATTTTAGAGAAAAATCAGTTCGAAGAAATTGAATTATGTATGAACAGAATTAATGAAAATGTTTTTTTCTGTTTTGTTTTTCTTATGTTCTTCGATGGTATACCAAAAATACGGTCATATTTTTACTAAATAACCACAAATACGATCTTGGGGTGATTTCAAATCAATGAAATTGACTACGATTTTTTCTTCTACGTGAATTCTCTATGTATATTAGTACATGATAGTACCATAAAGTAACTATATACATAGAGTATTCACATGGAAGAAAAAAATGATACAGTTTTTTTAATTTCGTAAAATCAACTTGATCGTATTTTAGTTTATTTTTATTTTAGTTTTTGTTTTTCTTTTTTTTTTTGTTTGTATATCAATTGATGTATGTTCATTTGTATATATGTATGTATTTCTTCATATAACTTTTTCGACTTCTTAAAAAAAGAAAAAACATCGATTCTACTTCGATTTTTTATCAATCAATTTTAGTTGCTTTCATAACCCAACTAAAGGTATAAGAATTATTATTGTAAAAGTGTAAAATATGAAATGTATATACCTATTAATATACCTATTAATATAAATTTAAAGTTATTTTCATTCCCTCTAAAATATATTTTTTCTTTTTAGTCAATCCTACAATATTTTAAAAATTTAAACTACAAGCTATTTAGTTTAATATCAGATCGATATTTATTATCAGAATATAATGATCCACTGTTGAGACAATCAAAAAGTTTGTCAAACACTAATACAAAATTTTTGCAACTTCTTTAGTAAATCTTTTAAAACCAGACGTTTCAATTATTGTTCTAATAGCGGCACTCACTGTTCTATTAAATATTTGTATTGCTAATTTAACTCTAATTTTTTCAAAAGTATGCGGATTAATATGTTATCTAGTTAATTTGGTACACATCTTAGTTTTTCAATTTATTTGAACTTCCCATAATTGTATGAAAACTTAAAGCTTATAATACCATCTGAGTTTTTTAAATCGGAATCCATTAATGCATTTCTAAGAGATTTAATTAGATGGGGAAAATCGAATAAGCAAAAAATGTTTTATTATTATAATTACAAAATGGTTTATAAGGTGTTATTTCTAGCAACGAAAAAACTTTGGCTAAAGCTTGGTCACATGACAAGTAATTGCCCGTATTATAATATCAATATCGAACAAACTTCTCAAATTTTTTTAATAATTTCTAAAAGTGTTACAAGACGAATATTGTATTCTATATTTTATATTCTAAAAATAAAATTTAAAAGTGTTACGAGGGGAATATCTGTATAGATATGTATGTATATCCATAAATCAGTTACAAAAAAAAATATTTTATAAACAACGCCTAAATATCTTACAAGCCAGATCGGAACACTCAATTTATTTTGTACACAAATAGCCTTTTTTTTGAAGTTTTTGTTAAATGTTCCGGCTTGTAAGTGTAAAGGCGTTGTTATAAATATCGTGCATAAAATAACTTTTTTGTTGTTCATGTAGTTGTTTCTTCTTAATTAAATTTTTTTTTGAAAAGATATGGTAAGTTGTTTAACCCATTTGTGCCGAATGTTTTTTCTTTTCAAAAATACCTTCTCAATTTTTAAACTTTTTAAATTTTGTTTTTTAATATGACTAACTATATGTATCTACCTCATTCAATATCAAAAAATACTTTTAAGAATTCTGCTATCTAGAAAGAATTACATATCTATCTATAGTCATAAAGGATGGTTTTCATGAGAAATTTCATGGATATTATCGCAACTTTAGAAAGAGAAAAATATAGTGTGGAAAAGAGGGAGAAAAAAATTTATATAATTAAAAAATATTACAGCAACACTTGGACAGTTAAAATTGTACATAACCTAATTTATTAATGTTTATATTCATATTTAGTTAAAAATTTAAAATTTTTTATTTATAAAGTTGTTCAAAAATAATATACATAGTTTATTAATAATATTTTTATACCGATAATATAGTCATTTTAATGTAGTTTCTCACTAAAAAATAAAATTTGAACATTTGTTTATTTTTGACACTTTAAAATTTAAATGCCATGGTAGTGAAATTTTTTTGTAAGATATACAATTTTTGCATACATATCTAATTCGTGGATATTTATGGTTACTTTCTTGGATATTTTCAAATGTTTCATGGATATTTTTTTAGCTTTATCTCTTTCAAACACATAGCATTTTTGTATGTTCTGCCTATGTTCTAACATTTTCGTCGATAAATGAAAATCAGCCTTAATATATGTAATTATACATTCAGTAAATTTGATCTTAACTTACTAAACCTTTGTGGGTCGACAAAGGTTAAAACCAATATTTTAGAAAATTTCAATATTCCATCCAAAAGTATTTTTTAATTTTTAAAAAAACTATTCTTCTAAACAAAAAAGAAAAAAATAAAAACAAATAGATCTCCGTTACAATTTACATACACTTGCAATATTATAATAAAATTTTGTTGGCCTTCAAATATTGCCTATGTATTTAGTAGAGTTATTCTTTATGAGATCTATAAAATTACATTTTAAAATTATAAGAACATTTATTTGTGATGCATAGATAAATATGTATGTATGTATGTATGTAACAATATAAAATCAATTTTTAGAGAAAAAAAAAAATCAGTTCGAAGAAAATGAATTATGAACTGAATGAAGAAAAAATATTTTTTTGTTTTGTTTTTCTTATGTTCTTTAATGGTATACCAAAAATACAGTCATCCTTTTACGAAATAACCCCAAATACGATCTTAGGGTGATTTCAAATCAATGAAATTGACTACGATTTTTTCTTCTACGTGAGTTCTCTATGTATATATTTACTTTATGATAGTACCTATATTTATGAAAATAAAATAAGCTAAAAACAATATCTAAAATAAGCTAAAACTATTTTTTATTTTGAACGATTAACGGAACAATCGTTTGAATTTAAATAAACTAAAATGAAAAATGTTTTGTATTTGAATTTTTTAGCGCGCCAATATTTTAGTATTTTAGATATACCTATTATGTTTTTAACTAGTAAATTTTAAATAAAATAGATAGGTAATTATAAAAGATACAAATTAAAAACTAAGGGAAATATAGAGAAGTGATTTTGAAACATACGTAACGTTTGATTTGAAAACTATAAATGAAAATTACTTTTACAATAATTTTCTTAACACTGTTGGTTGTTTGTCTTTCAAATATTATTAAAAAAAAAGATAAATTTGTCTTTTCTTAATATAGTATTATTATTTATTAAAATATTATCTGTTTGGTGCAATAATTCAGACGCGAATGAAAAAATTATATAAAAAAGAAACCTTATATAAATTTAAACATTAACAGCGGTTTCAAAAAAAAAAATAAAAAAAATTAAGTATTCTTAAGCAAATGACCAATTACTAAATAAAATATCACTTATGTATGTACACATCACATTAAAAAGAGGTCATTAACCTTAATATAAATCTTATGTACTTTAAAAATATAAAAATTTATTTTATTTTATAACATATGAAGTTACGTAAGAAATGCATTATATTAATTCAATATATAATTTATTTAATAAATAATTCGTTTAATGAGAAAAATTGAACAAAGAAAAAGAGACAATAAATTATAGTATAACAAATACAACACAAATATTATGGTTAAAAAATTAATTTATTTAGCATTTACAAGTTGATTGTTTTGTTTTCGTTTTTTTTACTTTTACTTCACAATTATTATATAGGTATCAATTATTATTTTCAATTTACGAGTAGGTATTATAATAATATATCAATGATTATTAATTTTATATTGTTCAATGTTTAGAATGTAAATGAATAATATGATTGGTTTTTATTAAAATGATAAAATAGGATCATAATTATTAGAGTTGATATTATATGATTCATGTTGGTTAATGAATAAAAAAAATTATTTTTACTGATTTCAGTATTGTTGAGTTAAGTGTTTATTAATGTTTATTTATTATTAATGTTAAAATATTTTATTAATTTTGATTGGGATAATTATCCTGAATTGGTAGTAGACAAACCTTTGTTATCGGCCGCTTAAAAGAACTTTAAGCCGCTTTAAAGGTACTGTGCGGTTTTCACGGTTACCACGCGCGTTAAACCATCTTTATCGGGATGAGTTTCAATTATCCGCGCCAGTTGCCAATGCATGTTGTTACCGATTGTAATGTTGTCATGTTGAGTGTTCCATTTTTGAACGTTGCAATCTTGACAGATATTCATTACTTCAGTGCTCTCAAAAAATTTGATATATTTTTTGAACATATTGCCATCGATCCAATTTGTTTACTTTTGTATTTTTTAGATTAATTGAGGCCGGCAGGCCCTCAAACAGCGCTGGATTATTTAGATAATATGCAAAACAGAGCTATTTGTTTTATCAACGACCGCAGTGTAACTTCAATGCTCACTCCATTTAGTCATCGTCGCACAGTTGGATCACTGACCTTGTCTTATAGATACCTCGTAGAGATTAACACCTGTTCCAAAGAAATAAAACAGTTAATGCCTCCACTCAAAGTTTTCCAATGAGAAGCAAGGAGGGCAACAGATGCTCATCCCTACCATGTAGAGTTCTCAAGATGGCGAAATACAGCTTATGGAAATTCGTTTGTCATGCGCACGTTCTGTTTGTGGAACCATATACCATCGCATTTGTTCCCTAAAGTTGGTAATTCCTATGTGTACGATTTACTTAAGCTTAAGAGGAACATTAACATCTTCCTTCAAAATGTCCCTCCAAATTTTCCTACCTATCCCCCATAATCCAACTTTCCAATCTAATTTCCGATGATGAGTCGATGCAAAATGGTCTCCACAAGTGAGTTTTTCTGCTGTAAGATGTCTTCCTTCTGAAATTTATTTGATTTCCCAGAATCGTCGAAAATGGTCTTCCAATTCAATTAATTGATGATGAACAGCAACTGTTTTTTTGAGAGAGCTTATGGGTCCTGATATTATCCACCTGTAGGAAAACCTGGTGGATTTTTGATTAGACCATCTAGGATAATGGATGAGAAGGCATCAGCTCCTAGAAGAATATCAATTTTGCCGGGTGTATTGAAATGCGGATCAGCTAATTCGATCTTATTAAGTTCCATTCATTTGATACAACGCCTTCCGATGATAGATCATTGGTCAAATGTGGAAATACATATGCGTCTAAACTCTGCTATGATTTTACTACCTGCCTGAAATTCCTCCCAGTGTTATATGGTAGTTTGCATGCAATCAAGAAAACTGAAATAGCATGCCAATGTCCGACAGGAACGCTTAAATTTCGTAATGAATGAATACATTCGGTTATTGTAGCTAGAATTTTCTTAATCCCAGATGCAGATTCTATTAAAGGATTAGATAGATTTACTAAAATTCTAATTTGCGTATTTACTAAAACTCTTTTATTTTCATATTCTTCAGTTAAAATTTGCCACGCTGTAGTTCTTTTCTTATTTCCTAAAATTAAATTTCCTTAAAATTAAAATTTTTTCATATAATATAGTAAATTATGTTTCATTCTTGTAAAGCCTAATTATTCTAATTATGTTATAAAAGTCTTAAATTACACAGAACTAAAAATAATGTATTGAAAATGAGAAAAAAAAAAAAAAATTGTTTTTTAGATGTAATTATATTTAAGTTTTAATAAATTAAAACTTTTTATATTTAAACTTCTGTAGTATTTTTTTTATTTAATATGCAATTTTATAATATAGTTAATAAATTTTGTTCTCGCCAAAAGGGTAGAAAAAAAAAATTTTATAATATAACTTCTCTATATTTATAATATAATATATTTTTATAATCTACATTATAAAATAGATTACTAAAGTTTTTAAATTACAGACAACTGGTTTGTATAATACATAGTTGATAAAGTTAATTATTAAAGTTTATTTGAAACTTTTTTTTTTAACACTTTTTATTGAATTAAGCAAATTATTAATTAATTATTTAAAGTATATTTTAATTTTATCCTTGTAAATATGTAGAAACGGACTTACTTTAATATTTATTCTTTGCTGATTTTTTGCTTTTATTCTTTGCTGATTAAAAAAAAAGACAAATTTGAGTTGTCTTTTTTTAATTTAATATAGTATTATATTATGATTTATTAAAATATTATCTGTTTGGTACAATAATTCAGACGCGAATGAAAAAATTATATAAAAAAAGACCTTATATAAATTTAGCAAACATTTACGGTTTCAAAAAAAAACAAGTAAATGTAAGAGTAAGTCGATGCAACCGACTTATTTATACCCTACACCTAAAAAATTCAAATTAAATTAAAAATCCATAAGTTATTTTAGTTAGGTATTTAATGTAAGCTAAAAAAATAAATGCTTTTACAACCTTTGTACAAAATTTCAGATTTCTATCTTTATTAAATTCGAAGATATGCTTGTTAGGTTTTGGGAAGTGTGTGAAGGCACGCGGACCACCATCCCAATTCATCTCAAATTTTAGAGACATCGGCAGAACAGGGTAGAACACTCTTATATCAAATTTCAAATTTTTATATTTATTAATTTCGAAGATATGCTTGTTTGGTCTTGGGAGCTGTGTGGGAGATACCCGAACAACCTTTCCAATTCATCTCAAATTTTAGGTAAATCAAGGATTCAGGAAACAGCACCCTCGTATCAAATTTGAAGTTTCTATCTTTATTAGTTTCGAAGATGTGCTTGTTTGGTTTTGGGAGTTGTGTGGGAGGTACCCGAACCTATGAACAGATTTTGTCCAGATTCGAACTTAGCCTTCCTTTCGTAATTAGTAACCTACTATGTAAATTTCATCTAGATAGTTTCACTACTTTTTGAGTTATCATGAGAACGGACGGACGGACATCGCTAAATCGACTCAGGAGGTGATCCTGATTCAGAATATATATACATGTCCATATCTAACTCGCTTCCTTTTGGTGGTTACAAACACCATACCAAAGTTAATATACCCTATACTTATGGTGACCACCTTTTTCAAAAAGAAATATAGGACAAAGAAATTGTTCGTTAAAGTGATAATTGAAAAGGGTCAACACAGAATAATACTAGTCTCTATTGCATAACTTATAAAATACAATATATTAAATCTGAAATATTTTAAAATAAAAAGTATAATTTTTTTAAATGTTTTTATAAGTATACTCACTAGTACCTAGTACCTATATATTTTTTACATTTTTAATTCATATCACATATGCAAATTGACATAAACAAAACAATAACATTAAAATAAACTAATAAACATTAACATAAACCAATCCACGTTTAAAAGTAAAATAAATTTAACATAAACATTTTCTTTGAGAAGTAATCGTATTAATAAAATTTCGAACATCAAAATAATTGTATCAGATTGTATGAACATATTTAAAATGCGCTAGATTTTTCATAAGTTTTTAAATTTATATTTTTGATTCGAATGAATTGCCTTTAAAACATGGTCGTTTTTTGATAATATTTTATCATAAAATTCTGCACAGCTCAAATTGAAATTGAATTTTGTTAACAACATTGATTTTAATGTTTGTACTGGCAACTGAGACTTTTCAGTTGTCCAAAAATTATTCATAATTGAGAAAACCCTTTCTGTTGATGCATTTGAACCAGGGAGGCAAAAGTTAAATTCAATTATTTTTAGTAAATTATCGAACGATATGTTATTTTTGAAAAAGTGTTCAAAAATCTCACTCCACCTTTGGCCTGGCTTTTTATTACTTTATTTCCACTCCGCAAGCTTACTTGTTGATATAAAGTTTTTTACACAACTTAGTTCGTCAAATAAATCCGAGTCATTTAAATTTGAAATCCAATTTTCGCTTAAAATAAAGTAGAAACTTTTTTCCAAGTTTTCCCAAGTAGGACATTCTTGAAGAAGTACCCATTCAAATACCTCTAGCATAACAAACTCTGTAGTTCTTTCTCCAATATATTTGAGACAAATAGTATAAAACCCAGTTACAGAATTTTTAAAATTTTCCTCATCAAAATCATAATTTTGTTTTAAAATCCGAAAACTTTCTTTTACTTGAAAAGGGAGAAAAAGGTTTGATTTGCGCTGTTCTAGTTTTAATTTTAATGTTTTTAAAATACTGCTTACTTCGACCATTGTTGCATTGTTAGTTTCGACTTGCAATATAGAATTATGGAAAAACGAAGCCAGTGAATGAACAAAAAATAGCCAGGTCTCATTAATATCATTACTAAAAAATTCTTTTAATATAGTTGGACATTTTTCTTGAGATAAAAAATATTTTTTTAACGGTTTGTATAGTTTTAAAACACGTTCAATTGCAGGCTTAAGTGTCAACCACCTGGTTTTGCTGAAACCAAGTAATTTTTTATATTCTGTTTCTGTTTCTATACATATTTCTTTCAATTCTGCAATACGCACAGTGTAAATGTAGAAATAGGAATAAATTTTAACTACTATTGTTTCAACATCTACAGGTAAAGTTTCTACTGCTGTTTGTAATGAATTATTAATTAAATGTGCAGCACAATTTATTCCAATAATATTACGGTTAAGGTATTTTTTCATTTTGAAAAATACATTTTTTTCACCTCTTCTGGCTATTCCTCCAAAATTGGTATTGGCGCTAAGTAATCCCAAAACTATCTACTGTCTTGCAAATTGAATTGTATAAAATTTCGAAAGTTTCGCCTTGTAGTTCTTCAACTTCAGCTATTTTTACGCAAATTCCATTTTTTGGACAAAAATATCTCACAAGTATGGGACAAATTTTAATGTTTCCACGATTGGAACAATAAAAAAAAAACAGTTACAAAATTTGCGGCATTTAAATCTTTTTGTAACAAATTGATGGCCAAGTTAGAGAAAACATTAGTCACTATCGCCTCCGATTTTGTTGTACCAAGAGAAAATTTTTCTTCGAAAAATCTTTTTATAAGTTTTGAGTTGCAATCGTGTGAACGAAACGAGAAATTATGTTCTATACCATGATAAGCCCAAATATCTTCCACTAAGGCAAGATTTTTTTCTTGTTCTTGAAAGCTCTATTACCAGTTCAAAAAATAATTACATAATTCATAAATCTTCTACTCTCTTAAATCATACAAAGAAAAAAACATACCTGCTTACAAAAAAAATTCGTAACCACTTTCGATCTACTGGCAGAAACATCAGCACGTTTATGTTTTTGAGTTTTCAAATGCTGTAAAATTTCCAATTTTCCAGAATTCGAAATTGAAAATTGAGATTGAAATTTTATGCATTTTACTTCACTATCAATTTCACCAGCTTTGATAAACGGATATTCTTGTTGTAATTTTTTATTAAATAAACATTTTCTCTTAGGCATTTTAAATTTTGAATATTTCACAAAAAGATAGTCTAAAAGAAGAAAACGAACTGAAACATGAAAAAATGAAAATAAAAAACAAACCAAAAAAAATTTCAAGTGTCAATTTGACAAATCACAAACGTTTTTTCATTATTAAATGAATTGAGGCTGTTTACATAAAGTTTGGCTAATAATACACAGCTAAAATATTTTTGCACAAGTTTTATTGTAAACACAAGTAAAATATAATGAGAATAAAAATTTGACGTTTTATGAATTTTTAGTAAAGTAAAAAATATAGGACTTTTTTGCGTCCTATATAATTATTAAAAATATATAGGACTACACCTTGAAATATAGGACTGTCCTATATAATATAGAACGGGTGGTCAGCGTACCTATACTTGAAATAAACAAGGTAGAATGTAAACTAACTTATTTAAAAGCGCACATTTCCAAAACTCAATACAAACCGTTTAGAATTGTGACTTGCACAAAAATTTGAAAATTTCATGTAAAAAGAAAAAAACGTGAAAATAGGACATTTTTGAAATTTTGAGGTGCCGTAAGTCCGGAATCCTATATAACTAAGAAAAGACGTTAACACACGTAAAAGTATATTATTGAACCTTTAATTTTCATGTCTTGCCGAAGAAAAATTTTTACAGGTGCCTAAGTTACAGGTGTCTAATTTTTAATTTTCAATTTTCAACAATCAATTTTCAATTTTTAAGCCTTAATACCTCATAAACAGGGGGTGCTACCAAAAAATTTTCTGAGAAAACTTATACTAATTCTAAAAGTTCTTTCTTGTTTCAAAATTTCAGGTTCCTATCTAAAGGCGTGCCGGAGTTATGAAAAAAGAAATTTTATGCAAAATGTGGTTTTCACATAACGGTAAATTTAAATAGTAAATTACAAAATATTACATAATTTTGATATTTTTTTATATAGACAATAAATTTTCGATCTTCTGGCGGTTTTAGATTGCAAAACTATTACGCAGAGCCTGAGATATATACATCTGAAAATGGGGCTTTTTCGCAATTTTGAAGAGCTGCAACTATAATAAATCTTTAACACACGTAAAAATATATTACTGTAGCTTTAATTTTTATATCTTGCAGAAGTAAAAATTTTAAGCCCTAATAGCTCATAAACAGGGGATGGTCTAAAAAAATTTTCTGAGCAAACTTATACTAATTCTAAAAGTTCTTTCTTGCCTCAAAATTTCAAGCCTCTATCTAAAAGTGTACCGGAGTTATGAAAGTCGAAAAATCATACAAAATTTGGTTTTCACATAACGGTAAATTTAAATACTAAATTTAAAAAAATTGTATAATTTTAATATTAATTTACAAAGTTAAAAAAAATACCTGTCGAATGACGTTTTAAGATTGAAAATATCTTAAGCAGAACATAAGATATATGCATTTAAAAATAGGGCTTTTTCAAAGTTTGAGGGGCTGTAGCTCCGTAATGGATGGCGCTACATGAAAAAGTTGTTCCACAAAATTATTTTTTTTATGAGACCTACCCATGGTTAAAATTTTTTTTCTCTATCTTTAACGGTGTAGAAGTTTTGTAAACAGACGGACGGACGGACGAACGGACGGACAGAGTGAAACTAATAAGCACATTTTTTCAAAAATTTTTTGGAAATGTGCTAAAAAAATTAAATGTTCTTAAGCAATTGACGAATTATAAAATATCACTTATGTACACATCACATTAAAAACCTTAGTATAAATCTTATGTACTTTAAAAATATAAAAATCTATTTTATTTTATAACATATGATCAAATTACATAAGAAATGCATTATATTAATTCAATACATAATTCATTTAATAAATAATTCCTTTAATGAGAGAAATTGAACGTAGAAAAGGAGACAAAAAATTATACTATAACCAAACAAAAATAAATTTTGACATATAAAAACTTTAACGTGATGTGCATTACAAAAACAAATGTTGATTAATGGATGACATATATAGATCATTTGGTAAGAATAATTAATTATATAAAAAAATTAGAATATTAAATATGCTTTAATTTAAATTAATTTTAGATGAAGATGAACTTCGATGGACTGCTTAAATAACAACAATGAGCAAAATGGAATGTTGCTCAGATAAGTTGCTCAGATATGTTTGTTATGCCGAGTTGAATACGAAATTGCCAAGATTTTTTGTATTTTTATACCCGTACGATAGGATCGGGTATAATAAAATTACTCCTCCGTTTGTAACACTTCGAAATAAGCGAGCTAGATATACCTTCAAAGGTATGGATCGGATCAGAAAAAAATTCTAAGACTTTTGAGCCATGTCCGTCCGTCCGTCCGTCCGTCCGTCCGTCAGCACGCTAATTCAAAAACTAAGAAAGCTAGAATCTTGAAATTTACACAAAATATTTTGGGAGTAATTTGTAGGTTCCCTATTTTTTTTGGTTGAGTTTGGACCAAGCCTTAGGGTAGCTCTCGAACACCTAACTTTTAGATCCCCACATTTTTTTTGCAATAGAGCTATGAGCTTAACTACTACTGATAGATCTCACAAAAATATTAATTTTAATTTTAATAACTTTTTTTTGTAGCCCCACCCGTTACGGAGCTACAGCTCCCCAAAGGTTCAAAAAAGCTCAATATTTAAATTGTTATAGCACAAGTTGTATAAGGTATATCTTCATTCTGAAAACGCCAAACGATTACTACTTTTATTAGCTTTAAAAGTATATATACAATAAATATATATTTGTGGCATACGGTGTCTTAATTTACCGTTATGCGAAACTAAAATTTTGCAAAATCCTTCAACCCTTCTATCTTCTAAACGGTTTAAGTTGGAAACTTGAAATTTTGACAGAAGTTAGATCTTTGAAAATAAATATGAGTCATTTCAGAAATTTTTTTCGTATCACCCCCCGTTTAGGAGCTGTAAGGAGTCAAAAACTGAAAATTTCCTATTTTTAAACACCTGTAACTTGAACACCTGTTAAAGTAATACACAAAAATTAAAGCTTCAACAAACTACTCTTATTTCTGTTAACAACTTTTTTTAATAATATATGGTTACTTTATAATTGACGAAAGTGTTACTTGATTTTTTCAAATTTTCTAACAAATTTCTTCAACTAATTTTTTGCATTTGTTTTACTCGATAATTTGAAATTGTTGAGGATATAATGCGTAGTATTTTCAAATTATTTCAAATTATCGAGTAAAACAAATGCAAAAAATTTGTTGAAGAAATTTGTTAGAAAATTTGAAAAAACCCAGTAACACTTTCGTCAATTATAAAGTAACCTTATATTATTAAAAAAAAGTTGTTAACAGAAATAAGAGTATAATATTGAAGCTTTAATTTTTCTATATTACTTCAAAAAAAATTTAACAGGTGTTCAAGTTACAGGTGTTTAAAAATAGAAAATTTTCAGTTTTTGACCCCTTACAGCTCCTAAACGGTGGGTGATACGAAAAAAATTTCTGAAATTATTTTCAAAGATCTAACTTCTGTCAAAATTTCAAGTTTCCAACTTAAACCGTTTAGAAGATAGCATGGTTAAAGGATTTTGCAAAATTTGAGTTTCGCATAACGGTAAATTAAGACACCGTATGCCACAAATATGTATTTATTGTATATATACTTTTAAAGCTAATAAAAGTAGTAATCGTTTGGCGTTTTCAAAATGAAGATAAATCTTATACAACTTGTGCTATAACAATTTAAATATAGAGCTTTTTTGAACCTTTGGGGAGCTGTAACTCCGTAACGGGTGGGGCTACAAAAATATAACATAATATCTAAAATGCTAAAATTTTGGCGCGCTAGAAAATTCAAATACAAAATATTTTTTATTAATTCAAATGACGAATTTTTGTTCCGTTAATCATTCAAAATAATAAATTTGTATATACTATTTAGCTTAAATATACTCTACTGTTATCTGCTATTACAATTTGTCTGTATATCATTTTCTATTCATCTATAGAAAAACTATAATTTGTTATAAGAATGGTAAAAATAAAATTATTGAAATGAACAAAATCCATTTAAAATTTTAAAAAACAACAACAAAACATTTTTTTTGTTTGTTTTTATTTTGATTTGGTTCTTTAAAAATTAGAAGAAAAAAACATGTAAACTGAGTAGATAGAATGCCGATTCTGGCACAAAAGGCGTAAGGCGCCAGTTTTTTATATGAAAAAAATTAGGTTTTTTTGTTAAAAAGATAATTGAGATTACGGAATGAAAATATATAGTATGTATATGATTGAATGAAGAGTATTATGGATTTGAATTTAGGATTAGAGTGTGAGAATATGTGGAATTTAAAAATTAAATTAAAAAGTTTAAAAAGTTTTAAAGGTAAGGGGTTTTAGACTTTGGTACGATGTTATAGGCGATGTTATAAGCGACTTCAGCAAGTTTAGAGATTGGAAAAGGAAAAGTTGGGAATTCGACAGGTTCGGAGAATTGGAATAAGATCATAATGGGCCAAGTTCGGTGATTTAGGATCTCAAGATAGACAGTTTGCATATCAAAAAAATTTGATTGAATTAGTGCTGTGGTCGTATGAATTAAAAGGGCTCCTTTGGCAGTAGCAAGGACCGAATCGGACAACACCGAAGTTATTGGGAGCATGTATCAACCTTCTTAGATTTTGAATAGACTATATTATATTGGAAAGATGTAGTGTTATGAAATTATCAAAAATATCTTATAGTATGTAGTGAATATTTATGGTTTTGCAATAAAAATTAAAAATGTTAATTAAATGCACATTAACTTGATTATTTCAAGCTATTTTAATTCTTTTTTAATATAAACGAGGAAGAATACAGTTGCCTTTGTCAACTCTTAGATACCCGTACGAACCGTTAGTATGTTCACAGCCTGTCACTCTGCTTACAATATTATTTTTTTAATATTTTAGTATTTTAAAATAATTTGGGTGAATTTTATAATTTCTAGTACTATGGGTTGTACATATATTCAAACTATATGTTTATATGTCCATTCTTCAAAAGCAGATTCTAACCTTCCACATAACGATTATCAATCCAAAACTTTTTCAAATATTCTATAGTACCATTTAATACTAAGCGGTAAATGTATATTAAATTTACTAAGTACAAAACAGTAAATATAATTTTAAATATTATATTATATTATATTTAAATATTCCATTGACAGAATAATTTCTTATAAGTACAATAAAATACATATATGTATGTAAATACGGCACTATATAATATATATATACTCTTATCATTCACTCACTAGTGGCATATACGATATGTAAATAAACATGATATTATATAAGTATCTATATATATCAATATCATATAAATAAAAATTCTTCAAGCAACCGTTAAGTTGTTTATTTATTTACATTTTTTTGTACTTCGCATTATATCCTCAACAATTTCAAATTATCGAGTAAAACAAATGCAAAAAATTTGTTGAAGAAATTTGTTAGAAAATTTGAAAAAACCCAGTAACACTTTCGTCAATTATAAAGTAACCTTATATTATTAAAAAAAAGTTGTTAACAGAAATAAGAGTATAATGTTGAAGCTTTAATTTTTCTATATTACTTCAAAAAAAATTTAACAGGTGTTCAAGTTACAGGTGTTTAAAAATAGAAAATTTTCAGTTTTTGACCCCTTACAGCTCCTAAACGGTGGGTGATACGAAAAAAATTTCTGAAATTATTTTCAAAGATCTAACTTCTGTCAAAATTTCAAGTTTCCAACTTAAACCGTTTAGAAGATAGCATGGTTAAAGGATTTTGCAAAATTTGAGTTTCGCATAACGGTAAATTAAGACACCGTATGCCACAAATATGTATTTATTGTATATATACTTTTAAAGCTAATAAAAGTAGTAATCGTTTGGCGTTTTCAAAATGAAGATAAATCTTATACAACTTGTGCTATAACAATTTAAATATAGAGCTTTTTTGAACCTTTGGGGAGCTGTAACTCCGTAACGGGTGGGGCTACAAAAAAAAGTTATTAAAAATAAAATTAATATTTTTGTGAGATCTATCAGCAGTTAAAATTACATAGCTCTATTTCAAAAAACATGTAGGGATCTAAAAGTTAGATGTTCGAGAGCTACCCTAAGTTTTGGTCCAAACTCAACCAAAAAAAATAGGGAACCTACAAATTACTCCCAGAATATTTTGTGTAAATTTCAAGATTCTAGCTTTCTTAGTTTTTGAGTTAGCGTGCTAACGGACGGACATGGCTCAAACGTCTTAGAATTTTTTTCTGATCCGATCCATACCTTTGAAGGTATATCTAGCTCGCTTATTTCGAGGTGTTACAAACGGAGGAGTAATTTTATTATACCCGATCCTATCGTACGGGTATAAACATTAAACATGTGTATTTTCTGCTGTGGTAAAATCGTGACTAATATGACTAATGAACTTAATCATGAACTTGATTTGAATACAGAATTAAATACATACAAAATGAAAAAAAATTTAATATAGAACAAGATTTATAATGTTCTTGTAAAATTACTTTCAATTATGAAAACTTGAGGTGTTATTGGCAACTAATACTATATAGCATATAATGCAAATAATTAAATATTTTAAAATGCAAATAATTTAATATATATTCAAAATGAAAAAAAGCTTTTTATGATAAATGTATTTTATTAAAATCATATTATTAACTTTACTAAAACAAAAAAGCGAAAGTAAAATGCACAAATAAAAAAATTAAAATATTTTAAATATGTGTAGAGTATTAAGTAATATCTATTTTGTTTATCCATGAATAATGTTTTTTATCAAAACCAAGCTATCTAACTAAAACTTGATTTCCTTTTTTTTTTAAATTTTTTCTACAAAATAGACATGTGGATTTTTAACTGGAGTTAATTCGGGCTCATAAAAAGAACCGGTTATTGGATTATTTATGTAGTCAAGTAAATGGTACATTATTGAGTCAGTTCTTTTAATTTTTTCAATTGTAAATATTTCTGTTGACCAGTTGGGTTGACAACCTTTTGGAAAAATACCTTTAAATTTGTTTATACGAACATAATATCCAACTTTATATTTTGCTTTACGAAACACTTTTAACGTATTGTAGACAGTTTTTAATATTCCATTTTTCGTTTTTCTTTGTAACCTTTTTAGGTTGAAGTTTAATTGTACGACGATATATTGTGTATTTCTCAATAAGTGAGGGTAAAACAGATATCCATTTATAATTACCCTGAAAACTAAACTAATAACTTCCACATTGAATTTTTTAAAGTACGGTTAAATCGTTCTACTGTGGATGCTTTCATTTCAGAATATGTATGATAATGATTAATTTTTTTTCTTTCCATAAGTTTTCTAAATTCTTTGTTGAAAAATTATTTACCTTGATCATATAACAGATTGAATGTTTTTTGGGAGTGTTCCAGCACGTTTAAAAATGTTTTTCATGCCAAGTAAAACGTTATTAGCATTTTTAGTTTTAATTGGCTCAGCATAAGCATATTTCGAAAAAATGTCTATTACAGTTAATAAATATTTATTTCGTTTGTTATACTTTGCATATGGAATAATTTCTACTAAATCGATTTGCCATGTATCGTTTAAACCTTTTTGAATAAATTTTCTTCGACGAAAGTTTCGTCTGGCTGGTCTATGTATTTTCGATACTATTTGTGTCCTTGACATTATGCTTGTACCATTTAATCAGATTTTTCAATTCTATTTTATAATTTTCTATACATGTATCCGGTCCAGATGTCCAGATGTAACAGTTACATGTATCCGATCCAGATGTCGAGTTGTCGTAAGCCCAAGGACAAAGAGCAAAATAAGTTCGGTATATTTCGTTTAACTTACAATAACAAATCGTTTACTATGTACATAATTTTTTTATTATAAAAATGTAAAAATATGAAATATTATTAATAATTTTTTTTTTAAATTGTTTTATAAAATCCGAAAAACACCCTTTTATAAGTTAAGTATGTAATTTTTTGAATATACAAAAAAAATTTATAACACCTTTAAGGTTTTACACAAAATATAAATGAAAGAAAAAACGTTAATATATGAGCGAATGCATTTCGACATGATATTCATGCCATCATTAACATTCTTTTTTTTTAACTTAGAAATTAAGTTAATTTTGGAGTGTTTCGTCCATCCAAACACTACTGGACTCCTCAGTAGGTAACTTGTAGTGTTGGACAACTTAGACAACTTCAACTAAATTTGTATGCACCGCAGTGCTTTATATAAAATTTTAATAAAATGAATTGCGAAATGCAAAAACAGATTAAAAATTTACTTTTAGTATCTGCGAGATGTAAAATAGAATAAAAATGTAGAAAAATATTTTCAAATTGGTTTGTGACCATTTTAAAGTTTTTTCTTTCATTTATTATATTTTATGTAAAACTTTACAGATGTTATAAAATTTTTTTGTATATTCAAAAAATTACATACTTATTAATTATGCACATAATTGTTAATTGACAAAAAATATTAGCACAAATGAAAACAGTGGAATGAAAGCTATGTAAGTATATTTTGAATTCTTATTTTTGTAAATTACAACTTAAATAACAAATTTAATTATTTTATTTTATTTTTAGTTGAATCATAATTTTAAGATGCAACCCATGAAGATACTGGTAAGATACGATGCTGATTGTGGTGGTGTTCTCTAGATAAGTCAAAAAGGTATAAAGATAATTTTTAACATGTAATTGATTCTTTGTGCTTCTTTCTTTTTAAATTTAGACGAACGAGAAAACAGCAAAAAATGATGACAGCAGAAAAGAAATTTGTGTTTTGTTCTTTTTTTTGTTTGCGAAAGTAATGTGAAATGAGCTGAGCTTCGAACACCAGTTTTAAGATAAAATTGGAGAAAATCACTATAAGAAGAGTGGTAAGACACCTCCTAGAACTGGAACAAGCAGTGGAAGAATTTAACTCAGCAGTAGTTGGAGCATATGAATCTAACTGCCCGATTAAAAACAAAATTAGACAAGAAGACGTCCCGTGGTAATAGGAACCTGTCAGAGTTAAGAACCACAGTGCGAAGGTTGTTTAACAGCCCCAAGCAGAGTGGATGAATTGAAGGAAGTATGATGTTGAATTGACAAATTATAACAAAGAGATCAGAAAAGCTAAAAGGGAAAACTTTAGGAAAAACATTAACTTTACTCTAAAAACAGCTACAATTCACAAAGCATTGGCTAAACAGAATACGGAAACTGCAGCATCACTAATTAAATCAAATAGCTACGAAATACAGGTTTACAAAAAATTTTATGAGAAAACTAAGAACCAAAAGAGAGTTATTCTATCAGACAACCAAGCAGCCATAAAGGCTAAACCACAAGCAATTAAATTCCAATTAGTTTGGAAGTACTTGGTGAAACTAAACTAATTGGAATTTAACTAAAGTACTTGGTGAAACGCTTGGGAACAAATAATAAAGTAATACTATACTGGATACCTGAACGCCTGGGTAAAGAGGAAAATGAGGAAGCGGATTTACTTGCAAAAGAAGGAGCTACAACTCCCTTTACAAGTCTTGAAATTACAAACACAAAATAAGAGAAGCATTAAAAATCGAAGAGGAAAACTGTAGGAAACTATAACCGGTAAAAATATACTAAAACTAAAAGAATATTAACAGGATTCCTGTCGGAACACTGCCGGCTAAAGGGATACTTAAAGAAAATTGGAATAGAAAATGACATTACATGCAGTTTCTGTCAAGAACAAGAGGAAACTCCAGGTCACATAGTCAAAAACTGCGGAGGGTTAAGATATGTGCATCTAGTAGCATATTGCTTTGCCGCAGATGAACTGCCAACAGATGGAAGGAACACTTCGAGGAACATAGCAACGTAGAACCCTATAATGACAACAATGATGAAGTCAGAGAAAATATTAGCCAAATTTTCAGAATATCAGCCAACCCTATTTGAACTTATAGAAGCAGACATAAAATTGAAGAAAAACAAGGCGGCAAAATCAGATGACATTCCGGCCTAAATAATGCAAATAGATCCTCAATTATCAGCGAAACTACTTCATCCTCATATAATGGTAGTTTAGCGAGAAGAAAGGATGCCAACATCATGGAAAAAGGCCTAATAATCACATTACCAAAAAAGAGCGACTTAACATATTGTGACAACTAGAGGAGAATAACCATTTTTAATGCAACATACAAAATCATATCAATATTAATTCAAGGACGGATTGGAAAAATAGAAAGAAAGATACGTGAAGAACAAGCTGGCTTCCGTCTTCAAAAAAGGTGCGTCGAGGAATAACTTAGTCTTTAACTCAGCAGCTTGGAGATTAACACCATACAGATGATATATGCCTTCTCTTGCACAACTTTAGCGATATGCAGAGCAAATTAGAACATCTACAAAATCTTGCAAGCAACGTTAGACTTGAATTCAATATCAATAAGACCAAAACGATAAGAATCAACACTGCCGCAACACAACATCTACAAATAAACGTAGTATGTCAATAACTTTTGCTACCTTGGCTGCACTATATTACCTAGTAGAGGAGCCCAAGAAAACATGGTTAACCGACTCAAGAAAGCTAGAGCAGCGTTTGGCACATTACAACATGTATGGAGAAATTCACAAATCCCTAAAAGCACTAAGCAAATTTTCCAGTAATGCTTAAAAAGCATCATAATGTATTATGCGAGACCTGGTTAACATCAAGTACTACAACATCAGGCTACATGCATTTATAAATAAATGCCTCAGAATCATATGCAGGATATTCTAGCCTAGGACTATCACGAATAGAGATCTACGGAACTTAGCAGGAGAACAAGGAATAGCACACCAAATAAGAAAAAGAAAATGGAGGTGGAGATAGATAGGGCACACGCTATGAAAACACCAAGAAAACATAGTGAGAATGGCCCTTTTATGGAATCCGTAAGGCTCCAGAAGACGTGGTCGGCCAAACAACATCTGGCGCAGAACAATAATGATGGAACTAAACTCAATAGGTATAACCTGGAAGAGTGCATACACAACAGCACCTAACAGAGTTCGATGGAAATGTCTAGTGGAGGCGCTGAGTAAGGAAAAAAAAAGCAAAAACATACCCTTCTATTCCAAACCATTTTCTTTTATTATTTATTTATAAAAAAAAGTATGAACAATAACAATGAAAATATAATCTGATATTACAATGATAAGTCAATAAGTATATCAGGACATAACAAAATTTTTTAGAGTGTATAATATCATTTCCAAACTCTTTTAAATAAAAAATTTGTTTATCTGGCCCATGGCGTAGTGGTTAAGCCGCTAGCTTTTTAATCGGAGGATCTGCGCTCAAACTTCAGTCAGATCATATAGTAATGAATAATAACTAGTATTGCCTGCTACTCGAAAATCGAGCAAATCTAGATTAAAATACAAAATACATATGTACACTAGTGCATCTTGTCCATTTTCGAAAGCCAAAAGTTGTTGTCTGAATTCGTGATGTGTAAGCGAAGACTCGTTATGTTTCATGGGTAGATTGGGTGTTACAGACGGACTACCAATTTAACAAACAGCAAATTATTATTACCAAAATGTTAAACTCAATAAGTTCTTCAAACAAAATTATAAAAAAAGTAATGTAATGCAAGAGTAAAGTAATGTAAAGAACTTTTAAATTATTAAAAACAAATCATTAAAATTGGACCACATATTATGCCAGGTATATATATATATATTAATAAGAGAGTCACATATAAAAAATTATACAATTACAATTACTTTTTTTTAATTACATATTATTTTAAAATTTGCATGTAGACAACTCTTTTATATGCACAGTAAGATGGCGCAGTAAAAAGAAAGAGAGTTCCAGTACGGATAATATAAATATTTTTTATTGCATTAAAGCAAACGTACTAAAATTTTTTGAATTCATAAATTCACATTTATATATGAACATATGTATTATTAATTCTCATAAATAAATTTATTGTAAAATAAACTCAAAAATTTATTATTATAATATATAGGCATTTACATATTAGTTCTTAACTGAAACTCAAAAAGTTTGCATTTAATATAAGATCTATTATTTTAAAAATGTTTCAATTCTAAAACTCTCAAATGTACACCAGTTACATAGCAAAAATTTATCTATTATCTATTTATCTAGTAAATACAGTAATACATATATGTACTTATTCTTTAACATTTTTAAAATGAATACTCGATCCAGTCAAAAAGAAATCGATTTTACGATACTTACTAAAATGTAATAGTACCTTTTTCAACATCTTTGACATTTTAAATTCCAACTTTTGCAAATGAGAGAAGTTGTTGAACAATTTAAAAAAAGTTCACCACTGAACTGGCACTAACCACAATACAATATACAACATATACATAAACCATACAACATACAACATAAACCAAAAAAAAATAATAATTTACTTTTAATTTAAGGAGCAAATAGTTTTTACTGTCTCTGAAATTTTCATATTGTTATTGTTAATAAGGGTATTCACGAGTAGGTGCAAAGTGGTCTTGCACAAGTGCAAAATTTTGACAGTTAAAGTTCACAAAAAAAAATTATTTCTGATTATTTATTAAGTCAAGCATATGAAGATATACAAATATCTGAAATTTTTGGTAAGCATATTAAATTTTTATGTAAACAAAACAAGCACATCAACGATATTTGACAGTTCAATAAAAATTCATGTTAGGGTTGTTCACGAGTTGGTGCAAATATGTGCTAGGGTGCAAAAAAAATTTGCACTTTTGCACCAACTCGTGAACAACCCTAACACGAGTTAGGGTTGTTCACGAGTTGGTGCAAATATGTGCTAGGGTGCAAAAAAAATTTACACTTTTGCACCAACTTGTGAATACCCTTAATATTGCTATGTCTCAACTCTCACGTCATGTCTGTTATCTGGTTGTTCTCTGTAAGTTAGTACTTGGTTAGTACTGTACTGTGCCACTCTTTCAATGACAAAATAATATAGATAATACAAACAATAAATAATACGTACCAATCATACTCATGGACCTTGGTATATAAGCGCATAACTTCATACCATACTACATACTTACATTGAAATTTGAATTTTTTAAAAGAGAAAATTACATATTTAAATTTTTTTAAATATATGTACAATGTACGTATGTTAATATACATTTCATTCTTTTCAATTTACTTAACATAAAATATTATTTAGTACTGAAATTGTAAGTTCTAAATGCTACTCTATACTCTATACCTCTGTTCACTCTTAGGTGCATTCTGCAGTTGTAACTTCTTCATTCCCTTTCCCACTTCCTCGTTTCTCCTAAAAAAAGGTTTAAAACGAATTTATGCGAAAAAAACGAGTAGTTGCAACTTTAAAACGAATTTATGCGGAAAAAACGAGTAGTTGCAAGTAGTTGCAACTTTTTCAACCAAAATTTAGCGGTTGAACCAATTGCAAGTGACCAATGCATGCAAAACAGCAATACTTACTAAAATGTAATAGTATAACCTTTTTCAACATCTTTGACATTTTAAATTCCAAATCTTTCAAATGAGAGAAGTTGTTGAACAATTTAAAAAAAGTTCACCACTGAACTGGCACTAACCACAATACAATATACAACATATACATAAACCACACAACATACAACAAAAACCTAAAATAATTTATCAGGTCAAACAAAATTTTATGATATACACAAAATCATTCTTATATTGAAGTGATAATATTAACGTACACATCTGACACATGGCGCAGTGGTTAAGTCGCCAACCTTTCAATCGAAGAATCTTGGGTTCAAACTCCGGTCAGGTCATAAATAAAAAATATGTAGTACTTTTATATCGTAATAATGTATATCGTATAATTAATAGTAGTAATAATAACAATAATAATATTAATAATAATAGTAATAATAATAATAATAGTAATAATAATAATAATAATAATAATAATAATAGTAATAATAACAATAATAATAATAATAGTAATAGTAATAATAACAATAATAATAATAATAATAATAATAATAATTGTAATAATAATAATAGCTGCTACAGTGGAGCTATCTTTAGTTGTATCATGCAAGTAAGGTAAATAATATGCAAGTAATAGTAAAATAATAATAATATTAATAAGAATACTAATACCAATAATAATAGCTGCTACAGTGACAGTGGGGGTTCCCTTCAATAATTACCTCATGCAGTAAGGTGTTATATACTTCTGCATGTTGTAACTGTTGTAACGGCTATAGTCACTGTTAGCAAAATAGTAATAATAATAAGCGGATTCATTGTTTCCTTACAGTCCCACTCCCAATTCAATGTTTCCGTATCCATTCTCTATCTTTTCCTATCCCTACCCCCTAGCCAATATACTGCGTTCACTGGTAAGGGTTTCATCCCATTATATTGGCTAAAGGGGGAGGTGGGTTTAGTCAGTAAGAATCTGACACTACCAAGGAGGAAATTCTTGGTGTCTTTGGAAGATTCCCACCTCTCTTAGGAAAAAAAAAAAAAACACAAAGTTGAAATTGCAACTGACAACATAGTGTGAACGCGGAGAGCTTTTGCAATTACATCTTACAATTTCAATTGCACTATAGTGTGAACACGGGATATAGCCTCATATTATTGATATTATTTCGGTACGTTAAAATTTTTATTGTTGTTTTTACATAATACATATTAATATATTATGTACGTATATGTATTATCCTACTACATCTAACATAATTTTTTTTTAACTTATAAATTTCTATTTATTAATTTGAACCAAGACCTAAGTAAACAGGCCAAGAACTGAAAACACATGAATGTAGTTGTGAGAGAATTGCAATCGATTCTCACGTATTACGCGTATGAATAATTTAATAATTGATGTGAGTCTCGATTATAGCCATATAAGCGTGTACGTAATTTTAAAGTATGAAAGTAGTCTCGACGTATACTATTACGATATTGAGGCAATTTATCTTAAGAAGCTTTTAAAATAAAAAATTTAAAGGAAGACAATTTTTTAAATGCATATTTATGAATG
Organism: Poecilobothrus nobilitatus; assembly: GCA_947095535.1. Taxonomy (NCBI): domain Eukaryota; kingdom Metazoa; phylum Arthropoda; class Insecta; order Diptera; family Dolichopodidae; genus Poecilobothrus; species Poecilobothrus nobilitatus. Next base: position 376,847,155 of record OX352772.1, read on the forward strand.
AAAATATTATATTTTAAAATATCTTTCTTTAATGAATAATGTAAAAAAGATGCCAACAGTGACTATAACCGTTACAACAGTTACAACATGCAGTAGTATATTACCTTACTGCATGAGGTAATTATTGAAGACAATCCCTACTGTCACTGTAGCAGCTATTATTATTGGTATTAGTATTCTTATGAATATTATTATTATTTTACTACAGAGTCAGGGCCATCAGTGGATCACAACGTACAGTAGTATACAACACCTTCCAGCATAATATAACCAAAGATAGCTCTACTGCACAGCTATTATTTGTATTATTACCATTATTATTATTATTACTATTATTATTTTTATTATTATTACTATTATTATTATTATAACTAGTTTTATTATTACATTAATTACGATATAAAATTACTACATATTTTTATTTATATGATCTGACCGGTGTTTGAACCCAATACCCTTGATTGAAAGGTTGGCGACTTAACCACTATGCCATGTGTCAGATAATATGATATATATAATCTTAATAATAGCTGCTACAGTGTTAAGTGTTAAATACTACTTTGCACACTATAATGACTCTGCAATAAATGTAATAATAGCTGCTATAGTGACAGTGGGGTTGCATTCAATATTTACTTAATGGAGATGTTATATACTTCTTCCATGTTTTAACTACTGATGGCCATCGTCACAGATAGCAAAATAGTAATAATAATAGGCAGAATCATTGTTCCCTTACAGTTCCACTCCGAATTCAATTTTTCCAAAACCTTGTTTTATTTTCTCGTATCCCTACTCCCTCGTTACTATACCGTGTTAGCAATTATGGCTTTCATTCCATTATATTGTGTAAAGGGGAAGGTGGGTTTAGTCAGTAAAAATCTGACAGTACCAAACGATTCAGATTCAGATTTCGATGACAGATTCCTACCACTCTTAATTTTTTTTTACAAAAATTTGCAAAGGAGAGTGATTTATTTTTTAACTCGTTTCTTCTCTTTTCTTTAATACAAAACTGAAAAAGGATTTTTTAAGTTTTTAGATTTTTTCTTAAACTTTTCTTTATGTTAGAGCATAGGCAGAAGATATAAAAATGACATCTGTTTTATTTTACTGAATATATCCCATAAATTAGCTGAATATCGTCTATAAATTCTTTAGGGAAGTATTTTATCAATAATATTTCTGAGTATGTATTATTTCTCTCTCTTTTCCATTGTTAACAGTGTAGAACACTATATTTTTTTTATTTTTCTAAAATTGCAATAATATTCACGAAATTTCTCAAGGCCTTAAATCAGCCCTATTATTAGAAATATATACTTATTATATGTATGCTTAATTTTCATGTATGAAAATGCTAGTAGTTTTGATATTTGTTAGACAGAAAATAAGTATATGTAAACTAGATTTTCTTAAACAAGCGTTTAAATAAATACTCTTAATTTCGAATTTGTTATAAATAAAATTCTTGTGTTCTTGTTTTTGAATATTATTTAGGGCAGAGTATACTTTATGTCTGTTTTGAATAACTCCTACAGAAATATTTTGATTAATGATTAATTCTTAATTATTTAGTCTTAAATGATTTCTTTTTTCTTCCTTGTCTAGTGGGTTCTCTTATTTTTTTTAATTTTTTACTTTATTTTTAGTTTTTTTTAATTTTAAAATTTTCAACTTTCCATACAAAACTTTAATATTAATTCTATTAAATGGCTGAATGACGTTCCAATTATCATGCATTTTTGAAACGTGTTGCCGTAGTGGAAATCTTTAAGTAATTTTTGAAAAGTTTTTAAATGAAAATAAAAATGGTTGTACAACATTTTTTTAGGTAAATTTTTATATTGCAGATATTTAGAATTTGTATAATATATTAAATTTTACAAATAATATCAATTTTCATATAAGAGAGTTAGTATTTTTTTGATTTCATACTAGGAAAAAAATTTTCAAATAGATGCTTGCCGTATGGGTTTACTTGCCTAATTTAAAATGAGAGTTTCTTAAATTGTTAGCTGGGGCAACTTTAAAAGATTTTAATTTTCATATTAAGAGTTAATAATTTGACGTTTTCAACATAAAAATGTCAAAATTTTAATTTTTTGTATAATATTAAAATTTTGCATTTACATAAGAAACTAATAGGAATGTTGACATTTACATTTAGAATCAATTAAATATTAAAATAAAAGATAAAATATGTTTATGTTTTCATTTAAAAAAGTTAAAAATAATTTTTTATATTTTCAATATAGAAGTGTCAAAATTTTAATTTTTTTTTTAAATTTTGCTTTTACATATAAAAATTACTAAAAATGTTGACATTTACGTTTAGAATCCACTAAATATTGAAATAAATGATAAAATATGTTTAGTTTTTCATTTAAAAAAATTAAAATTATTTTTTAATTATTTTCGTTTTCGTTAATTTATTTTCGTTTTCAATTTAATGATGTCAATAATTTTTTATTTTATTTAAATTTGAATTATCTAAACTTAAGTGTACTTAATTTTATACAAAAATAATATATCACGGTAATACTTTTCAAATACCTATGTATTTATTAGTTAAACGTCAGTTAGTCATTAGTATAGTAGAAAAGAACATATTTTTGTATGGCAAAAATTTTAAAATTTGAATATTTCGTAAAATAATCTATAAAAAACCGAAAAAAGGGTACGGCCGGTTATAACAGTAAACTAAAGTCGATTTTCCTATTTTGGGGGCTCCGGGCCACGTGGTTTTTCTTGCTTTCACGTCCTATTTTTAACAAAAGTTTTTGTGGCAGCACTGACTGCCAGACAAATCTAAGGTTGCTACAAAATCAAAAATTATATTTTATAGGAGTTTACTGGGTTTGTTTATATTTTAATTTTGTACGTATAATGTATGTAGTACGTACTATGTTCTTTAAACTTTGTCGTTCTATGGCTGTGTACCTGTAATTAAAAACTAAAAAGAATTGTCCAAACTATATTATTTTAAGATTAAAGGGTATATAAATTAACTGATTTTAGATTTTAAAAAAATGAATAAAACTGAAAATAACGATTTTCAATTTGAATTAATGTTAAGACCTATTAAGTGTGAACTAAAACCATTAACTAGAGCTGATGGATCCGCATTTTTGTCACAAGGTATTTTATTGTATAAAATATCTACTGAATTACCTAAACATCATATTTCTAATATTATCTTGAAGGTGAAACTACGGTATTAGCATCCATGTACGGTCCAATTGAGGCAAAGCAACATACCTCAAAAATAGATAGAGCTATTGTAAATTAAAACATTTAGGTTACTTAAAGTTGTAGCTAAAAAAATATTCTCATTTAAGGTTGATGTAACATTTCGGCCAAAAGTTGGTTTGCCTGGTGTAAAAGATCGCTTTAGAGAATCAATTATAAGAAATATATGCGAAACTGCCTTACTGACGTTATTACATCCACGTACAGCTATAACAATCCAAATTCAAGAATTTGATGATCGTTGTGGGGTATCTAATTATGTTATATACATTACCAATATAATAATCTAAAGATCAATTACTTAAATCTATTTTTATTGCAGATTGAAGCTTGTGCTATAAATGCTGCATGTTTGTCTCTCATCATAGGTGGAATAGCAATGAAATTTACGGTAGCTGGTGTACATTGCATTGTTAGTAAAAATAGTGAATTGGTTCTAGATCCTGATCAAAAGCAAGCTGTAGATGCCACTGCAAGTTTTACTTTTGTCTTCGATAGTATAGATAAAAATTTAATTGCAGCAAATACTTATGGAAAATTTAATTTAGGCCAGTATAATGATGCTCAACTAATGTGTAGAAAAGCAAGTGAATATATATTTCAGTTTTATAATGATATTATACAAAAATTAATGTCTTATAAAATTGAGGCTCAAACTTAAACAATTTTAATTAAAAAATTTTAACCATCAATATTATTTCATATTTGTGTTTAGACTGTACATAGAATCAAAAAATATTTCGAATTGTTTTTAATATGTCAAAGAAAAATTTAATAAAAAAATTTGAAGATACGTAAGAATTTATTGGTTTTCTAATACATATAGAAAATATTAAATAAATATCTATTCCGTGTATATAAAATTTGTTAATTCAATTTAAACTTATCACAAAATTTTTTATATCATTAAAACATTAAAAATTAATTTAGTCTGCAGATTTCGTTTAACTTTTTTTTTTATCGTCCAAATAAAATGGCAATAAAGTTATCAAAGTACAAATTTAAAATTTATTTATTTGATGATTGTGCATTTATATTTGTTTATATAAAATAATATCTATGTACATTTGTTTACGATATAAACGTAAAGTTTTTAAACAAATACAAATTCATTTTTGAATGTTATTGAATACTATACCATATATTAATAGAAAATATTATTTAAAGATTCGCATAAAGTACAAGGTCGTTAAAGTAAAAATTTCAGTATCGTGAAACTTGTTGTGCAATACAGCCATGAACTTTATTTATATTTTGTAACTTGACTAACTAGGTCAAAAACAAAACCCAAAATTATTTGAAAGTTTTGGCAATGTAGGAAAGTGTGCAGCTCTTAAACAAAATTCGTTATTTAAAACGATAAAAAAAGATATTTTAATTAAATTAGAAAAATAACAAATTTCTTATTTCTTATTACCTAATACATTAAAAAATAACCTTAAAATACTAAAGTTAAAAATAAATTATTCACTATTAAAGTGGGCTGAAGAATCTAATATTGCTGGTTTTGTAAAAACTCCATTTTCATTTAAATTTGTCCTTGACGAACTATAAATATATTTTGCTTTTCCTAGAGCAACAACTTCTACTAAAGGTTTAAAAATTCCCTTTATACTATTATAGTCAGGAATGTCTAATTCTTCATGAGCAACATCAATAGCTTCTTCCAAATTTTTTAATTTTTCATTTACCATACTAACAAATTTATCCATTTTGTCTATATTATTGCACATATCATCGAAATGTAATCCAAATTCTTTAATTTTTGGAATTTCTTCTTCTATAACACTATGAGAATCGCTTGATACTTTTGTTAATAGAGATTCAAATTCTTCCAATCTATCCATCATTATTGATATAGTTTCTTCGATCGGTGAAATGTTTTCTTGTAAATCTGCTTCAAATCCAAACATCTTTAAATAATCTGATTGCTCAATATTTGCCTCCATTTCGATTGTATTATCCATTCTACGCCAATAAATCAAGGTCAACGTCTAATATTGAGAAATAGTAGTTTCGAAATATAATTTAACACTTGTTTTTAATATAACAGTATTTTATTTAAATATTATCTATTTTTTGATTTTATTTTAATTAAATTAAATTGGTTATTATTTTTAACAACTTGCGAAGATTAAAAAAATTGGAATTAAAACTTGTTGCCTTTG